>JAVKOQ010000269.1:0-69880 GCA_031835245.1 Balamuthia mandrillaris
TGGTGACCTACGATGGCGGCGACGTTCGCTACGACGGAGGCAACGTGTATGATGGAGGCAACATCTACGACGGTGGCGATATCAGATACGACGGAGGAGATACTCGTTACGATGGAGGAGACATTCGCTACGACGGTGGCAATGTGGTCTATGATGGCGGAGATGTGCGCTATGATGGCGGCGACGTTCGTTATGACGGAGGCGACATCAGGTACGATGGAGGGGAGATCCGTTATGATGGAGGCAACGTCTATGATGGTGGCGATATCCGCTACGACGGAGGTGACGTTCGCTATGATGGTTATGATGGAGGAGATGTTCGCTATGACGGAGGTAATGTGATGTATGATGGAGGTGACGTTCGCTACGACGGCGGTGATGTTCGCTATGATGGTGGTGACATCCGTTACGATGGAGGCAACATCTATGATGGCGGCGATATCCGTTATGATGGAGGCGACATCCGCTACGATGGCGGTGACGTTCGTTATGATGGTTATGATGGAGGCAACATCTATGATGGCAGCGATATCCGTTATGATGGAGGCGACATTCGCTACGATGGCGGTGATGTCCGGTACGATGGAGGAAACATCTATGATGGAGGCAATGTCTATGACGGTGGCGACGTCCGCTACGATGGCGGGGACATTCGCTATGATGGAGGAGATATTCGTTACGATGGTGGCAATGTGGTCTATGATGGAGGAGACGTGGGCTACGATGGATACGATGGCGGCAACGTGGTCTACGATGGAGGGAATGTGGGCTATGACGGCAAAGCCTATGATGATGGAAACGTGGTGGCCTACAATTCCAACAGCGGCGACAAGAGCTCAGCCACTCCTCTGGCCGTTTTCTGGTTTTAAAGCAACACCTAATAACGGGCAATATGAGTCACGTGTTTCAGCTGCTAAAGATTTTTGTTTTGAAGTTGTTTTGGCTTTTAACTTCTTTTTATTCTTAACAACCTACTTTTTGTTGCTGGTATAACTTCTCTTTCTTTTTGTTTGTTTCTTTCTTTCTTTCTTTCTACGAAGAAACAAGAGGAGAATACAAACAATGTATACAGGACGCAATCGTCTGAGAGAGAGCGGGAGAGCAGATGAGTATCAAAGAGGACACTATCGGCAGATGGATTCGCAACATTCGGGGTGAATTGGTAGGCCTTGGGGTCAGGTGTTTGCTCAAAGCCGTTGAGATGAGAGAGAGCAGAGAGAGCAGAAAGCAGAGAGAGAGAGAGAGAACAGAGAGAGAGCGCAGAGAGCGCAGAGAGGAAGAAACACAGGGAGTATTGTGAGAGAGAGAGAGAGAGAGAGAGAGAGAGAGAGAGAGAGAATAACAAAAACTAGCAAAAAAGGAATGCAATACACTCATAACAAAAGTTGTTTTTAAAAGAAAAAGGGGGTTTCCCCTCTGTTTGAAGGGAAAAGCATGAAAGTGAAAAGCGTTTAACTGATCTCAAGTACATAGGTGGCGGGGAAGGCGCCGGTCTTCCCGTTGAGCTCACCCTGCCAAGTGCCCGAGCTGCTCTTCTGCGTGACGTTGATGATATCGCCGGCCCTGAAGCTTAGCTCCCTGGCGTTCCTCGCCTCGTAGTCGTGCTGGGCCTTCACCTTGCAGACGACGGGCATTCCCCTTTTCACCCCCGTCCTGTTGATCTGGCGGTCCTGCTGGGCCTTGGCCGCCTTTTGGCGCTTCTTGGGTCCGGCCGACTTGTCCAGCCCGCTGCCGGTGGAGACGGAGGTGACGGAGCCCTTTGCCTTGATCTCCACTTTGTCGCCCAGGCTCTCCTCTTTGGAAAATTGGAGGGTGCGTTTGCCGTGCTGTTATTGCCGCAAGAGAACAAGAGGTAAGGAAACAATAACAAAAACGAGAGAAGAGAAGAGAATTGAGAGAGAGAGAGAGAGAGAGAGAGAAGAAAAGAGAACCTTGGATTGGAAGGTGATTTCGCCGGAGCAGAAGGTGACGGTAACGCCTTTGGGTTGCCTGTCTCCGTTTTCTCTTGCTATTTCGCATGATATTTCGTAGATGGCTCCGACCACTTCTGTTTTTTTAGGTGTTTCAAAAGCGATGCTGCTGCCTTTGGAAGACTGGTTGTTAATGACCACCACTCCATCCGCGAGATCACTGCAAGGCCAGATATGATGTTAGAAGGAGAGAGAGAGAGAGAGAGAGAGAGAGAGAGAAAGCGAGACGGTGAAAGAGTAGTCTAACCTGAGTTGGATGGACTCGATATCAGGGATGGCAATCCTGTGGGTGACCTTCTTGCGGAAGGTGCCACCAATGAGATAAAGAGCACCCTCACTGATGATCATAACGCGGGGCTTTGGTTTGCCCTTCTCCAACATGTTAACCTTATCAGCAAACACGACTCGCTTTTCGGCTTCATTTAAAATAAAAGTCAGTGAAATAAAAAACAGAGAGAGAGAGAGAGAGGGAACAGTGAAAAAGAAAAGGGAGAAAGAACGAAACTGAATTTCTTCGAGATAGACTTGTGAAGTCGAGAGCCTTTCGCCTTGATGTAATCTCCTTTGTATTGACGGAAGATAGAGTCCCTCCTTCGTTCCTTCTGTCCCCAAAATACTTCCGGAATGGCGTTACGAACCCTGCGCGCGAACGCCTTTCCTCTACAATCACGCCACTTGCCTTGAATGATCTACAAAGAATAAGAAACCGTTATTTTCTGTTACTTTTTCTACCTTGCTGGTGCTCTCTCACTCGACAAGAAAGGCTTACCTTAACAATGTCATTCAACTTTTGCAATCTGAGCTCTTCCAATGTAAACAACTATTAAGAGGATTGTTTTAGATAGGCATGAAATAGAAAAAAGGTAAAACGTGAAAGATGAGAGAAGGTAAAACGTACAGTTTGAGGATTACGAATGAAGATCTTGGTCTTTCCCATTTCATAGGTGGAGGAGCCGCTCTTTCCGCTTTGCTTGATGTGGCAGTCCTGAAGGATGACCTCCACTCCTTCGCTGGGCGTACCGTTGAAGGTCGGGAAGGTTTTGTTGGACAAAATACGGAACCTGTGCATGAACTTGGCAAAGGTCTGTCGGTAGGCATAACCAGCTCTCCTTACGCGCACGTTCTCCAACAAGCCGAGATAACGGATTTGGTTGGAGGTCAGCTCGTCTTCCATCTTATTGGCTGATTTGGTGGTGTTCGGACGAATACAACGGATGTAGTGAGGTGTACATGATCGCAGTCTGTATTTTGTTGGTTTAGCCAAAGACAAACACGACAGAGACAAAAATGAAATAAATAACTTACGTTGAAACTAGAGCTGTCACTTGATTCTATGATTGTTTAGTTCTCAGTGAGCAAAAGTGATTTAACATGGAGGGGAGGGAGGGAGGGAGGGAGGAAGCGTACTCTAAATTGAGTGCCAGCAGTGGGGGGACGCTTCTTGGACTCAAAAGCATCCTTGGGGAACAGCTTCGACAAAAGAGGATCATTGGAGGTGGTAAGCACATCTCGCAAATCCCTGAAAAGGGTGTCCTTATTCTTGTCCAAGAAAGAGCCAACGGTATAAGTCACTTTGCCAGCATAGTGATCAAGAGTAAAGGTATCAAAGTCTCCGGCTTTCCCTGATGGTGGGTGGAAGTAAGGGTTGCTCTTGCATTGACGGTTGAGCTTTTCCAAGAAGCTCTGGTCTGTGCCTTTCGGGAAGAGACACTCTTCATCCAAAAGAGACATCACGCCACCGCGCCCTTCGATGAGTTCTACACAGGGCCTGTTGTCAAAGTAGTCTACGGACTCCCATTTGATGCCTTCGCGGATGTACTCTTCCTGTTCTTCCTTCAGCGTTAAGTCGATGAAGATTTGGTGCAATTTTTCGTTTACATAGTCTGTCGAAAATGTTGGCAACGTGTTAAACAAAAAACACGAGAGAGAGAGAGAGAGAGAGAGAGAGAACGCACTTATACAGAGCTGCTCAAAGGAGTTGTCTTGGAAGATTTCAAAGCCATAAATATCAAGTACACCGATGTTGAATTCGGAGGTGTGATCGCAGATTGACTCATTGATACGTTGCACCAACCAATCGAACATTTGGCTGTAGATTGCCTTTGCAAGGGCATCCCTTGTGTACAATGCCTAAAAATGTATACCACAAACGTAAGACAAGAAAAAGAGAAATAAATAAATAAAAAAGTACTTTTTCAACACCGAGGGGAACGTTGTATTCTTGAGTGGTGCTGCTGGCTCCACCAGCGGTCACAGTACGACTGGTAAGACTCTTTTCGAGCTCAACGTCTTGTTGACCCAACAACTTGGCCGTAATCTTCAACACTGAAGAAGCCAAATTAAATTTTAGAGGAGAGAGAGAGAGAGAGAGAGAGAGAGAGAAGAGGAAGAGTCAAACCATCTCTATTTTTAACTTTAGAAGTTTCGCCAGAGCCTTCAAACTCGAGGTTGCCAAGGTGTAATACAGCAGCAACCATTTTGAACAAAAAGTTCTGCTCCTCTTCAGCTAGACCAATCACATCCATAGCGTGCTATAAGAGAGAGAGAGAGAGAGAGAGAGAGAGAGAGAGAATTGTAACCAATAGCCAAATATCCATTTAAAAAAATAGGAGAGAAACACATACCTTGGTCGCACGGAACTCGGCAGCGTCATTCATACCATCGACCACAAAGCAGCCACTTTGGTTCAAATAGTTAAAGGTTGATGGGTCTCCCAATTGCATTTCCTCTGTAACAGTTGTCAAAATGTGATGCTGAGAAGAGGGGAGAGAGGAGAGAGGAGAGAGGAGAGGAGAGAGAGAGAGAGGAGAGAGAGGAGAGAGAGGAGAGAGGAGAGAGGAGAGAGGAGAGAGGAGAGAGGAGAGAGGAGAGAGGAGAGAGGAGAGAGGAGAGAGGAGAGAGGGAGAGAGGGAGAGGAGAGAGGAGAGGAGAGAGGAGAGAGGAGAGAGGAGAGAGGAGAGAGGAGAGAGAGAGAGAGTTCTTTACGTCGTTGAGAAGCAGAAGCGCCAGCAATAAGTTGGTAAAAGATATGAAAGTTGCGCTCATTCTGTGCCTGGAATACCACTAATGGAGTAAAAGAGAGCAATACGGCGTTAACGAGATGAAAGTAAACGCGTATCTTCGAGGGAGGGAGAGAGAGAGCGCAAGAGAGCGAGAGAGAGAAAGAGAGAGAGAGAGAGAGAGAAAGAGAGAGAAGAACCAACCTCGAGACTTTTCTAACAAGTAATTGGTAATGCGTCCGCCAGTAGGATCACCGCCATAGTTGAACTGGATTTCAAAATATTTACCAAACCTACTGGAGTTGTTGTTCTGTACAGTTTTGGCATTACCAAAAGCCTTATTTAATGTGTTGAATTATCAGTATTAGTTGTTGCTTATTGAAATTGTCAAGGAGAAGAATAAACAAACCTCCAGGACAGGATTGGATTCGAGGATCTGTTCTTTGACCCGTTGTACGCTTTTGCTTTTGCCGGTAACGGCGGCAATATACTTCATGATAAACTTGGATGTTTCTGTCTTTCCGCTGCCGCTCTCTCCGCTGTTATGGAAACAGAATGGATTTTTGATCAGGTGAGATGAGAGACAAGGGATTAGGGTGGGAAAGTTGAGACCTAATAATGATGCATTGATTCTGGCCTTCAGTAAGAAGAGAATGATAGGCATGCTCTGCAATGGAATATACATGAGGAGGCTCTTCAAAGATGTAACGTCCCTGTCATGCATGGGTGGAACTTCCAGGTGAGAAGGGATTCGAGGGAGAGCAAAGAGAGCGAGAATAAGAAGAGAGAAACCTGATAAGTCTTGATGACTTGCTCGCTGTATATGCCGAGTTGTTGGTACGGGTTGATGGCTATCAATACTTGACCAATGTACGTCTGTCGATAATGAAAATAAGAAAAAGCAGAGGAAGAAAAAGATAAGAAGCGAGCAGAAAGCTGAAAGCAGAAAGCGACGCATGAAGAAGAACGAGAAGGAAAGAGAGGGAGAGAGAGCGAGCGAGAGAGAGAGAGAGAGAGAGAGAGAGAGAGGAGAAAGAGCAAGGAAGAAGAAAGAAAGAAAGCCGAGCAAGAAATAACGAGCAAGAAGAAAGGAAGGAATAACAAACGTAGATAAGATTGGCGTTGTAACGCTTCTTCAAAGTGGCAAGGATGCCATCATTGCTGATGTCTTCCAACAGTACCAAGTCGTCCACACCGTGTTCGAAGGCCTTTCATGTTACGGTGATTTATTTGACAATTTTTTGTTTAAATAAATATATACACCGAACATCCATGCAAACACAAACGTAACAAAACAATACGCTAACAGAGAAGGAAGCTCCTACCATGTTCGTTAGATAGTGCGATTACACACGCGATGCGATCGGTATTCTAGGTAGTGCAGATTTTAGCAGAAAAACCGAAAAGATGGTTGTTCGTCCCCGTTTGTTTTTTTTTTTTTTTTTTGGGTTCGAAAAAAAAAAGACTAGGAGAACGAAAACTTTAACGCTCGATGAAATCAAAAAGACAAAAGAACAAAAATTTATATATCACAACACAAAAATGAAAAAAAAAAAGACTTTGCTCTTCTCTTTCTTTTTGTGTTTCGTCTTTGTCTTTTCTTTCTTCTTTTGTAGCCGTGAAGCCAGGAAAAAGGGTTAAATTAAATCTAAAAGACAAAAGTTAAACTTTGCCATTTTTGGAGTTTCATCTCGGTCGGAGTGGTTCCTATTGGATTATCTGATCTAGATCAAATATTTATGATCGATCTAGATTATCATTTCCTCGCTCTGATTCAAATCCTGTCCAGTCGCCTCCAGTGGGTCATCCCTATCCCTTCCGGAAGACACTTTTTATGCGTATCCAAAAAATTAATTTACCTTTTTACAATTTGGAAGTAAAAAGAAGAAGAAAGAAATTATCGAAGGGTCCGATTTTTAAAGGCGAGGTTCCCCCCAGAGACAAAGATTAAGCAAGGATGCAGGGATCTTCCGGCGAGCAGATGACCTTGTTGTATGCTGCCTCTCGTGGCTACTTGAACGAGGCCAAGAAACTCGTCAGCTCCACCTCTGTAAAAGAGAGAGATGACATGGACAACACTCCTCTACGTACGCTACTTTAAAAAAAAAAACAAATAAGGATTTTAGGACTGAGCGAATCATCAAACCCCCCCCCTTTTATTTTTTTGTTTCAAAAACAAAGATTTGGCCGCTGGAGCAGGCCACTTGGACATGGTGCAACTTTTGTTGGAGGACAAGTATGGCGCGGACATCAACGCCCAAAACGAACACGGCAAAACCCCTCTCCACCAAGCCGCCTGGAGGGGAAACCTTGCCATTGTAAAATTGCTTACCGCTCGGTACTTCTTTTTGTTTTATTTTTTTTTCTCCTTTACTTTGTTTTTGCTTTTTTCTTTCTTTCTCTTTTTTCTCTTTTTATTTCTTATTCTCTTTTTTTTTATTTCTTTTTATTCTTTTTTCTTTTTTGATTTGTTCTTTTTTTTTCTTTTATTTCTTTTTGTTATTTGGTTTCGTTTTTTTTTGGTGTTTCGTTTTCGTGTTTGCTCTATTTATTTTAAGAAAACCAAAAAAAAAAAATGAACTCGAAAACAAAACTTTAGCGGCGCCAAACAAGACATTGAAGACCGAGATGGCCATTTGCCAAGAGACCTTGCACGAAATAAAGAGATTAGAGCCCTTCTGCCCAAACGTACGCCTCTTTTTTTTGTTCTTCTCACTTTTATCCTTGTCTTCAAGTCTTTTTTGTTATTTTCTTTTGTTATTTCTCTCTTTTTGTTATCATTTCATTCCAAGTTTTCCCCTGTTTGCTCCCTTTTTGTCATTTTATTCTTTTGTTTGTAGAAAGGATTCTTGCCTTTTTGTTCTTTGCCTTCCTTCCTTCCTTTCTTCCTTGCTTGTTGCTAATCCCACACAACCAACTATCTCCTTTTCTCCTCCCCTCAAACGCAGCAACGGAAGATGACTTGGGAGACCTTGGCGATTCAGACAGCGATTAAACAAAAAGTAAAAAACAAAATAAAAAAAACAAAGAGAAGAAAGAAAGAGAAGGATGCGCGTCACTGTTCAAAGAAAAAAGAAGAGAAGAGAAGAGCAAAGAGAAAAGAAAAGGAGGAAAAAAAAACTTTTTTGTTTGTTTTTTTATAGTTTTCCGAAAAGACAAAAAAAAAAAAGAAAAACACAACAATTATTGCCAAAAATCCTCCAAAATGATGGATAAAATCACCAAATATCGCGAATTTTACAAACATCCTCAAAAAATGGGGAAAAAATCACCAAATATCGCGAATTTTGGCGGGGTGGAAACGGAAAGGCCGTCGACGATTGGGCTCGCCGCTTGTCAGGAGACCGCAGAAAACTGGACGAAAGGGCGCGCCCTTTTAAGTTTACCGAGCTAAGGGCGACCAATGAGCGCGGAGAGAGCGGATCCGCTTTTCTTTTTATGGGCATCACGTTTTTTCTTTTTATACACGTTAAACGGGGTTTCACACCCTTCTTTTCTTCTTCTTATAAACGGACTGAACTACACGCTTGGAAAAAAAAAAAAATAAAAATAATCAAAAACAAACACATGGACTCGCCTGCACACATGACCACGAACGATGTTGCTGAAAGAACGCTGTCGAGAGACGAGCTGAAAGCCATGGGAGAGATATTGCTCCCTTTCGAACCTTCTGTTCCTCTTAACGTAACCCTCACCGTCCTCTCTTGCTCTTTTGACATCTTTTGCTTTGGTTTATTCTGACAAGACCACTAAACCTCCAACTACGAAAGATATCATGGGAGGGAGCTGCCCTGTTGGACCAAAGAAAAGCTAAAGTGGACCCGAGCCGCGTGAGGGAGCGACCCTCCGTTAAGTTCACCCCAGAGCCTGGGGCTTATTACACGCTGGCATTGGTGGGTCCCGATGGGCCAAACCACAACACTTCCTCTGGGAGCTCCTGTTTTTGTCATCGTGTATGGTAACGTTGGTCTCTCTCTTTCTCTTCTCTGATGCTTCTCTCTGCTCCACTGCTCTCTCCTCTCGTCTCTCTCTTTCTTCTCTCTTCATCCTTCGCCTCTAATGCTGAAAACATAAGGCGGCACTGGTTGGTAGTCAATATTCGTGGCAATGAGGTGCAGAAGGGAGATGAGGTGACTGATTACAGCGGACCTTCTCCTCCCAAGGGGGCGGGTCTTCGCAGATACACGTTCGTGCTGTTCAAGCAGCCTTCCTCCATCGTTTGGACTCCTCTCATGAAGTATGTTATCCTTTTCTTTGTTCGTTTTCTGTTTATTTATTTCTCTCTCTCTCTCTCTCTCTCTTTTTTTTTTTTTTTTTTTTTGTAAAAAGTGACGCAAGAGGAAGGTCAGGTTTCAGCATCAACGACTGGGTCATTCGCCACAGGTTGCAGCCGGTAGGTTGTCAGCTTTTCTTTGCTGACGCTTCTTGATGCCATTTCTTCACGAAGTAAATCCTTGTATAGGGAGACAAAAACTCCAGACAGAATACCGATTAGCTTTTCTGAACCAAATGCCTCCGCCAGTCGTGCTTTGTCCTTCATTCTCTCTCTCTCTCTCTCTCTCTCTCTCTCTTCCACGTGCTAAACAAACAAAGCTACGAAAAGCTCCTTAATAAGACATATAAACAAAAGAGAAGATGGTACTATACATAAAGGAACATCTCACATCTCTTCTAAAGCATCACTAAGCATGGCGTTCATGCTGGTAAAGTTGGGCCTGTCCTCAGGCTGTGTCGCAAAGCACATCGACATCAACTCCACAAACACCTTGGGGGCATCCTTTGGCGGCTCCAACCTTCTTCCTTCCGAAACGACGGCCAGAGAGACCTGAAGGTTGGCCAACTCCTCGTAGGGGAGTTCGCCGAAGGAGGCAATCTCAAACAGCACCACTCCGAAGCTCCATGCATCCGACTTGGCGGAGTACACTTGATCCTTCATGCTTTCTGGAGCCTGTTACGAAGCGAACTGGTGAGTAAGCACGATGAGGTGAGGAAGAACAACAGTAAAACGCAGCAATGAACAAACCATCCAACGAATAGGTCCAACGTTGGCTAACGTTTGGTGCTGCTCATCTTCAGCGCTCAACACACGGGCCATGCCAAAGTCGGCCACTTTGGCGTCCAAAGAGTTGTTCAACAGCACATTCCTTGCAGCCAAGTCGCAGTGAATGATGTTCTCCGAGTGGAGGTGCTGCATGCCAGCCGTAATGCCCATGGCAATGCGGATCATCTCTGGGTGGGTGAGCTGTTGTCCTTTGGGGCTTTTGAGGAAAGCATCCAAGCTGCCTCCAGGCATGAGCTCGGTGACGATGCAGAGGGGGTACTGTGGGTCCACGCAGACGCCCAGCAGTTGCACCACATTGGAGTGAGGCCTAATGTTCTGATGAAGTGAATTCAGAAGGTTAATACCAAAGGAAGTTGGAATGTAAAAGAGGGAAGGACAAACCTGCATGAGCTCCACTTCCTTCTGGAAGTCATCCAACTGTTCTTCTTTCAATTGGTTCAACAGCTTGATGGCGACAGGAGTCAACCTCCACTTGCCTTGATACACGACACCAAAGGAGCCATGACCAATCTCTTCGCCAAACTCCAGGTCATTGTAGTTCAACCCGAAAGAGGTGGTTGCTCCTCTCTTGCGGGGTACAATCTTTGAGTTTTTGGATTTCTTTGACGAAGGGGTTGAAACAGCGGCATAGTTTTGCTCTCCACCTTGCTCAGGGTCCTCCAACATTACCACAGAGTTTCTTTGCTTCTCGTTCTTCTTGCGACGAACGAAGAACAAGGCTACTACAACAACCGCCACCACAGCGAGCAGCAACAACAATCCGCCGATGACGGAAGGAACGACGATGGCCACGGTGTTCTCGTCGTCTTCTCCTTCTTCTCTGGCTTCATCGGGAACCGAAGATGAAGATGAAGTGGAACCGGAGTTGCTGCCGTCAACAGGAACACAAGATGGCGAAGAAGCTTCAAGAAGTTCGGGGTGAACGAGAACGCTAAGATGACCTGTACTCTCATCGAAAGAAGTCTGGAATGAGGAGGAGCATAGAGCATAGTCATGTGCGGCAGTGATGTTGAATGCCTCCAGAGGAACGCAAGACGGATCTTGGCGGAGAAGAGTGACCTCAGTGGGCGCTGTAACGGACGGGTCGATTTCCACTTCAAGCGTTCCTGTAAACGAAGGAGAAATCAAGCGCAATGGTTAGGAAGAGCTCAGTGGATGGAGGAGGAAACAGAGGAGTGAGCAAGCGAAGAATAAAGGCGAGAACGAACCAAAGATATCAGCACATCCACCAAGATACAAAACAGGATTCTTTCGGTTCCTAGACTCCGTGCCAACTTTCATTCTCACGGTTGCTCCGTTAACTATCCTCAAGAATCCATCCACCGCAATAGAATCCGCGCTATCAACAAGCAGCTGAACGTCATCCTCTTGCCTCCGCCTCGTTGTTTCCTCCTTTCTCACCGTAACAGAATCGAAGCTGTGCCACCTACCGCCAATACATTCAAAATTTATCGAAGATGACGCAGCAGTCACGGAGCCCTTGCAGGGCTCAAATGAACTGGAAAAGACGTAGACTGCTCCAATGCGTCGCGAGGCTCCTCCAGCGTCAGTCGGTTCGCCATAGGTGATGCCTGGTATGTTGGTTTCCTCGAGGACGGCGCCAATGGCAAACAACCCTTTGTTGTACACAACGGCTCTTCCAAACTCAGCTTGCTCTCTCGTGTTAGAAGCTTTCAGCATAGCCAGTTGGGTCCAACTTTGTTCGTTGGTGTCATTTCGGACAAAGAGGAAAGCCGCACCAGCATGACTCGCGTTGTTTATGAATGGAATGTCGTCTCCATAGTTCACGCCAGTGAGCCTCGAATTCTCGTAGGGGCTTCCTACCAACAAGAGGTCCTCGCTCGTCATCGAGTGAGATATCCCAAAGTACTGCCAAACACCCTCTTCCTTGGTCGAAGGCTGTAGCTGTTCCTTGAAGGACCACTCCTGGCTCACCTCGTTTCTCACGTAGACGTACTGCACGTCGTGGTCGCTGGACACCACCAGGACATTCCCAAGAAGAGAAATGCCTTTACCGAAGCCGGCTCCCTCGCAGGTTGGAGGCTTGAGAAACGCCTGTTGAGTCCAGTTGCCCGTCTCCTCATCTCGAACAAATACATAGACTGCGCCGCAAGCGTCGTGGTTGTTGTCAGGAACAAAGCCTTCGGGAACTCCGTGAATCGGTGAGGCGAGAGGGCCAGAGTCCTCTCCAGCGGCCGAAACTACGACGGTGTTGCCATCAGCAGCAACGGCAGTTCCAAAATAATCTCTGATGTCCATCCAAGCACCTTTCAGCACTGCTTCGACGGTCCATCGGTACTTGGGAATGGCTCCTTCTACTTCGTTCTCTTCAACGCTGTAAACTACAACCGCGCCAGAATCCGTGGAGAGGGAGTTATAGGAATCTGCGTAGACTTGGGGGTCGTTGAAGATACCGGTTAGACTGGAGTCCTCCATTCGCATGCTCACCACCAGCATCTTCTCCTTGGTGATGGCCAACAAATCGCCAAACTCGGACGAGTCGCCAGAGTCATAGGGAGGTCCCAGGAAGGCTTCCTGTCGCCAGGTTTCCTCTTCGCCGCCCTCCTCATCGTTCCTCTCTCGGACAAAGACAAAGGCCGCCCCTGTTGCTTGCCATACGCCTGTGGCCCATTCGTCAACGGAAAAGTTGGCGGAAGTCGCGTGCTGAATGCTTCCCTCCGCAATGGGCAGCCCCGTTTGAAGCACCGGTCTGTCGGAACCCTTTGCGCCGACCACCAGGATGTCGTCCTCTACCACCAGCTTCGCCCCAAACTGTTGAGCGTTGTACTGGTGGTAGAAATGGGGCTTCAGGAAGGCGGTTTGTTTCCAACGTCCCAAAGTGTCTCTGCGAAAGGTGTAGGCCGCTCCGCGGAACTCGCAGTCCTGTGGGGAGCTTACGGGGTAACCGGAGCCAGGCCAAACGCCCAAAAAGCGGCTCTGGTCCCCGCTGGCCCCGACGGCCAGGGTGGTGCCCTCTCTGTCAATCGCCACAGCGCCGCCAAAGTTATAGACGAAGGAGAGCTCGTAGGGAAGGTCCGTGGTGGAAGGTTTCAGGAAGACCTCAGGTTAATGGACTCCGAGTCCCTCTGTTGTTGGATGGAGGGAGCCACGAAGCACAACAGCACCACCAGAAAGCCTGAGAGGAAAGTGGTGGAGTTTTTCATTGCTCTGCTATGTGGTAATATGAGTCTGTGCTGTGTTTGTGTGCGTTTTCAAGAAATGAGGAAAAAGAAAGAAACACCAGCAACGTAAGTGCAACAGCAGTCTTTGGTCGGGGCGCATTACCTCTCTCAACAGTATAATTGGCTGCGCTGTTGCTACGCCCCTACTTTGGAGAATGAATGGCGCTCGCTCATTTGTTACCGCTCCTAATGAATTGGTATATTGCCAGGATATTCAACGTGTTCGACGTGCACCTGAACGGATTCGTAGTTGCTTTCCCTCCGTGCCCATCAGCTCCGTTTTTTGTGCTCCTCAGAAGTGGGCGAAAGGAAAAGCAACCAAAACCTCATGTTCGGAAACAGCTCTTGGACACCCGTCATTTGCTGGTAAAAAAGGCTCGCGGGGTTTCCATCGCCACGGGTTATATAAAACATGCGTGTTGAACGGCCAATACCTGCAAACCATGGAAACCGAAACAAAAAAGCCATGCCAAACAAAACTACTCCTCTTCCCATCTCTCTCTCTCTCTCTCTCTCTTTCTCTTCTTGTTCTCTCTCTCTCTCTCTCTCTCTCTCTCTCGCTCTCTCTCCACATTGGTCAAGAGCTACACTTACTTTGTCCCAGTGAAGCTTACTTAATCGTTATTTCTGCGGGGAGTCCAATTGAACGAACGTGGTGAGAGCCTTACCGTAAGCTTTCCATCCACGAGTAGAAAAACAAAAGAAAGGGACTCGTAGATACTACAAAGAAGAAGAGAGAGCAGACCTCTGCGTTGCTGTGCTGTTCGTCGTTAGAGCATCGTTCTTTTTCCAAAAGCAAAAAATTAAAAAAAGGGGTCGCCAGGCGTGGGGCTCGAACCCACGACCACAAGATTAAGAGTCTTGCGCTCTACCGACTGAGCTAGCCCGGCGCGTTGATGTCTCTTCCTTTGTTTTCTACTTCACGTGCCCATCTTCCTGAATTTGCCGGACGCTCAAAAGGTAGTCCACAAGGACTTCATTAAAATAGGGAATAGCCACGTCATCTTCACCTTAACAATTTATTTTTTTTACCTTTTTTCGTTCAATTTTTTTTTTTGGTTTTCGAAAGAAAAAATTTTAAACAAAAAAAAAAAACAAAAACAAAAGAAGAAAGAGATGGCTGAAGCGGATAGCGCCTCCACGGGGCATGGTGGCCCAGCGGCAGCCCTCAAGGACATCCTCTCGGGCACCGTGGCGGGCATGGCCCAGGTGGCGGCTGGCCATCCCTTGGACACGGCCAAGGTTCGACTGCAGTCCCAGGTGGTGGGCGCGGGCCAGCAGCCCCACTTCAATGGCATGATGGACACGCTCACCAAGACGTGGCAGGCGGAGGGCATTCGTGGGCTGTACAAAGGGGCTTCTTCTCCTCTTGCTGGTAAGTTACTTTGATTTTTGATGTCGTCAAACGCTTCTTTCTTTCTTCAGCAATCTCAGCCTTTTTTCTTGATTTTTCTACTTTGATTTTTCTTTTCCCCATTCGATGGATTATCTTTTTTTTGTTAAACTTTTTCTTTGTTGTGGAAAACAAAAAGGTGCAATGGCACATAATGCTGCTGTGTTCTTTTCTTATGGACGAGCCAAAGAGTTTGTTGCTCCTCGTAATGGGTACAATGCAGCCTCCCTTTTGTCTGGACCAGTTGTCCCTTCAGCTCTTTCTTTCTTGTCGTTTCTTTCTTTAGTGTTTTGCTTTCACTTTCGTCTCTTTGCTGTTTCTTTTGTTCCTTCCCTTCTTTCTTTCTGTGTCTCTTCTCAGTCTCTCTCTCTCTCTCTCTCTCTCTCTCTCTGCTTTTCGTTATCTGCTTGTTACTTTCTTGCTGCTTCTTTCTTCCGCTTTTCATGGCTTTCTTTCTTCCTGGAATGTGTTGTCTTTGTTTTTTTTTCTTTTAACTTTACTATTCCTTACCTTCTTCCTATTATTTAGCAAGTTGGAAGGTCGTCACTACTATCAAGCTGGCGCTATAACCGGTTTAGCCGTCACCATCGTGGAAGGTCCCGTTGACCTCTTCAAATCTAAGCTCCAAGCTCAGGTTGCTGCTGTAGCACAAGACAAAAGCCTAAAGCCCAACGAGGTGCGTTACACAGGAGCCTTTCATTGTGCTCGCCATATTGCCAGCACGTACGGTGTGAAAGGAGTGTACCAGGGCTTGGCGGCCACCGTTTTGCGTAACGTGCCTGCCTTTGGCTCTTATTTTGCTGCGTTTGAGCTGACGAAGCGAGGACTTACTCCTCCTGGTATGTTTTCTTCTTCGCCTTAATCCTAGTTCTCTTTTGGTTTTCTTGGCACTTCTGTTTTATGTATACTAGTTTTCTTTTTTGTCTTCTCTTTCTTTCTTGCCATTTTCTCACACCTTAAAAAAAACAGACCAAAAGCTGCCATCCCTCTCAGCATGCTTCGTGGCGGGCGGCGCTGCCGGTTTCGCGTTTTGGGGTGTCTTCTTCCCTCTCGACACCATCAAGACGCGTATGCAAACGGATGCCTGCGACGTGGCGCACCGCCGCTACACCGGCGTCTTGGACTGCGCTGCTCAGGTGTGGAGGGAAGGAGGCTTGCGGGCCTTTTACAAGGGATACACTCCGGCTGTGATCAGAGCGGTTTGTGTGAACGCTGCCATATTCTTTGCTTTTGAGGCCAGCAAGAGAGCTCTTGGCTAAACAAACAACAAGAAAAATGGAGAGATGGAACGGGAAATGTAGGACGCTGCTGAAAAGTTTTTTGTAAAAGTTGAAACTAAAAGAAGAGGTTTGGGCAACATCTTCATCTCCGATCCATCACCGCTTAGAATCTTCCGGTTTCCTCTCCTGGCAGACTCCGCTTTACACTACGAGCATCCGTGCTTGCAGAAGCTTCAACACGTCCTCATGGCTTTCTTTGTAAGCCTGTGCACACCGCCTATCTTGTGACCCTCCTGCTGAGAACCAAAGGTCCTTTGACCTTTGTGGGACACTTTCTTGAAAGAAAGTTGGTGTTACCCCCTCTCGGCTCGTGGCACAAGAAGAAGTCGTAAAGGAAAGGGGCTCTAATAACCATCATTAATGAGAATAATGACCATTCTTCCATTTCCTTTCGGCAGCCAAACGACTAGTTTATTTTTGTAAACGTTTGGCTGATAGTAATGGGGCCTACAGTTGAGCAATGAGGACAAGAAGTGAGTTCTGCTGGGAAACAATTCCGCTAACGACCGACCGGTCACGGTTTTTCGTCCGTTGCATTGTCCAGGCTCGTTCTGTGTTTTTGGTTTTCTTTCACACGAACAGGGTCCACACAGCGTTACAAATGGCGGCTTCAACCACGTCCTTGTCTCTCTTCCTTCTCCTTTGTGGCCTTTGCTTCTCCCCCTCCGTCCAACAACAGGATGGGTCCTCCTTCTATTTCAAACAGGAGGTCTTCCTGAAACCCTCCACAACGGACTTGGAGTACGATATCTCCTTCATCTACGGCTTGGGGGGAGCCCTGGCCATGGACAGAGGCCACCACTTTGGCCGTCGGGGCACTCGGAGATCAAAGCGACAATATCGGCGTCTGGCAAGGAGCCGGTTATCCAGTTGCCTCCTCGCAAACCTCAGCGCTTCAAGGTGCTGTCTACATCTTCCGAAGGAACTTCTTGGGCAAATGGCAGCAAACGGCGTTCCTAAAGCCTCACTATTACCACCATATCTCCATCCCTCAGTTTGGGGAGGACTGGAAGGTAGCATCCAGCAGCTCTCGTTTCCATCGGACTCTTGGAATACCACCCTTCGGGATGCGACCGGGGCGGTTTATGTATTTTTGAGGGAGCGAAACTACGAAGAAGGAGGAGAAGACGAGAGGTGGAGACAAGAAGCCTTCATCGGACCTCCAATAGGCTCCACGGAAACGGGCTTTGGCTCATCCTTGGCGATTACCAAAGAGAATATCATGGTCGGCGGGATGCAGCTCGATGACTCCAGTATGGTTGGATGCTTCAACAACCCCCAACGATACTCCGATTCCTATAACTCTAACCTGATGGATTCTGGAGCTGCTGTTATCTACAAAGCCGAAGAAAACGAAGAAAGAGGAATGAATAAACACCGATGGAGTGTCGAAGCGGTGTTGAAAGCAGCTTGGACGGACTCCAGTGATCACTTTGGCTCTGTGGTTGCTGCAGATGGAAAAACGATCCTGATTTCGGCCACTGGAGAGGACTCCTCCCCTTTTGCTCAACCGCTTCACGGTGTTCCTGTCGGCTTCACTCCCGACAATAGTTTCGAATCCTGCGGAGCTGTTTACGTCTTTGTTAGAGAGATGGAGGAAGGCAACTGGACCCAACAAGCTTTTCTCAAGCCTCCTATTTGTGATGGCATTGGTTACGCGTTCGGACGGACCGTTTCTCTGTTGGGAGATGTCGCTGTGATAGGGACAGCAAAAGACGACCAATACGTCTTTGTGCGCAACCAGACAAGCCAAGAATGGTCCAGGCAAGGACTGCAGGTGCTGCCTTCGACCTACAATTGGTCCTTGCTGCAAGCCTATGGCATCTCTTCGGCGATGACGAGCGATGAGTTGTTGTTTGTTGGAGCTCCTTTCGAAACCTCTTTACGAGCAGGCGTCAACTTTGGAGACAATCTTTCCACCATGAACGACACATGGGCCGTTTGGGAAGACAGCAACATTCCAGGCATCACCTACGACCTACCAACCGAAGTCGGCGAACTTGCTCAGAAGATTGGAGCGGTCTACGTCTTTGCCAGCCAGTTGCATCCGTGCGATGGTTCTGTCTCTTCTTCAGCGTTCGAATGAATAGTTGGAAGATGGAACAGTTTTAGCGCCGTAACGGTGAGAATAGAGGATGAAGTGATACGAGTGGAGAGCAAGGAGGTCGTCACTGTGGATGGCTTCTTGAGAGTGGACGCCACGTTGAGGATGAAGGTCGGAGGCACGGAGTCGAGGACGAGGAAGAATCCTGTGATGTATCTCGGTGGATGCGCCGATATTATTGGTACCTTCTTCTCTCACCCTCCTTTCCCTTTTCTCTCTGCAATTTCTCCTTCTCACTCTATCTTTTGACAGGATCGCTTGAGCTAGAGCTGGATTCATCTATCACAGAACCGACCGAGTTTGTTCTTCTCCGTCAAGAACCATCCTGCTCTCCGTTGGAACCTATCAACGTCACCACCAGTTACGACTTTGCCTTTGCTGGTTGCTCCTCCTCGTTCCTTTCCACTTTCAACAATAGCACAGGACATCTGGGCGTTCTCGTTCATCCAGATCTTATCCCTCCCTCATCTTCTTCCTGTGTCCTTTCCGAAAACTCTGATTCTTCATCATCTTCTTCTTCCTCATCAACTACGGATGGAATATCGAACAGAACCGAAGGTGAACCAGAGTTGGTGGCAATCGTCGTTCCTTCTGTCATTGGTGGGTTGTTACTGCTTCTTGCTATAGCGGCTATCGTGGTTGCAGCTGTTTTCATCCGACGAAGGAATCTGAACAGAAGAAACGAGATGATTGATATGATGGACCTCACAGAGAAAGGAGATACGATCTATGGAAACATCTCTGCAGATAGTCAAGAAGTGAGTTCCTCTACGAATAAAGCAAAGAAAGGGAAGGGAAAAGGTACCGCTTAGTTTGGTTTGGAATATCTCGATTTGGAGTTTGGAGACAAGATTGGCCACGGATCGTTTGGAGAGGTGTACCAAGGTAAGTGGCGGTTGACTCTGGTTGCCATAAAGCCAGTGAAGCAGTTCAGAGAAGACCAGTTGGACGATTTCAAGAAAGAAGCGGAGATCATGCAAGTTTCTTTTTTGTTTGCTGTCTCTTTTTTTTTCCCTCCTGCTTTCTTTTCTGTCTTGTTTTGCGTTCTGTTGCTTTCACTGCTTATTTTCACCTTTGTTCACCAGAATATTCGCCCTCACTCGAATGTGGTGCAACTGCTAGGCATATGCGTGGATCCACAGTACCCCCTCTGCATCGTCACCGCTCATGCCCGGAGGCAGCTTGGACTCCTTCCTGCGAAGCTCCAAAGGCAAACAGCTCACCCACCCAGAAATGATCCGCATTGCCATGGGCATTCACGGCTGGCATGCAGCACCTCCACTCGGAGAACGTCATTCACTGTGACTTGGCTGCAAGGAATGTGCTGCTGAGCAAGTCTTTGGATGCCAAAGTTTCCGACTTCGGCATGGCTCGTGTGTTGAACGCCGAGGATGAAGAGCACAAAACTATGGCGGAAGTTGGACCAATTCGTTGGATGGTTTGTTTTTTCTCCTTTGTTCTTCAACTGTTTTTGTTTGTTTTGTGCTGTGGCGTGTTTTGTAGTTCACATACCTGAGGACTATCTTTCTTTAGGCTCCAGAAAGCATGAAGGATCAAGTATACTCTGCCAAGTCGGATGTATGGAGCTTCGGAGTGGTGCTGTTTGAGATTGCCTCCTTTGGAGAAGCTCCTTACAAAGAGCTGGCAAACCTGCAAGTCTCTTTGGCAGTCATTTCTGGTAGTACGAGATTGAAGCCTCCAGAAGATGCTCCACAAGTGTTCGAGGAGTTAATGTCGATGTGCTTTGCGACGCAGCCGGAGGACCAACCAAGCTTTACCAGCATGCATGCCATGCTCAGTGACGCTTTGGAGGAGATGTGAGATCTGTTTTTTCGTTTTTGTTTTGTGTTATTGTTTTTCATGTGTTGAATACAGCCACTCACAAAGGAGAAGTGTATGTATTTCTCGAACTATCCTTTCTGAATCAAACGCTGCTGGGGTCTGTTCAACACAAGTGCCCGTACATTGCAGCGAGGGTACAAGTGCACAGGTCCGAAGGGCATCCGTTCTCTCTGGCCCATTGCAACACCGCCAAGTGGCCATTCTTTGCTGCCGAGTTGCAAGTCTCTTCGTCCCAAGGGCACCCGTTCTCTCTGGCCGCGGCTGGAGCCACGAGGTTCTCTGGCAACATGGACAAGACGTGACACAGCACCTCCTCCGGCAGTAGGTCTTCTATCAGATGTTCCCATTATTGTTTGCGATGAATATAGCACCTGGTGGCTCGAGTTCGAAGCCGGATACCTACAGTTTTATTTCTTTTTTTTTTATTTTTTTATTTTTTTTATTTTTTTTTCTTTATATATATTTTTTTTCGTTTTTTTTTTCAAACAGCTTTAGACATTGCTCTTCTTCTTGATCCAGGTGTAGTTCTCCGGTCGCTCGTAGCCATACCTCCTCACCAGGTCATCCGCCTCCGGCGGTCCCCTGCTGCCAAAGGGATAGGTGGAGGGCCTCTCCTCCTCGTTCTGCTCCAGCTCGTGCAAGACGGGCGTGAAAATGGCCCACGCCGACATCAGCTCATCGTGCCTCACGAAGAGGTTGTGGTCGCCTCGGACCACGTCCAGGATGAGCCGCTCGTAGGCGTCGGGGAGGCGCGTCCCCTCGAACCTCTCCCCGTAGCTGAGGTCCAGCTCGGTGTAGACGGTCTCCGTGGAGAGGCCAGGCTTCTTGGAGGTCATCTTCAGGTAGACCGCAGTGTCCGGTTGGACCTTGAGCACGAGCTCGTTGGGGGAGAGGTTGCGGAAGAGGTTGTTGCTCGGTCGTTTGAACTGGATGCGCACCTCGGCCTTGCGTTCGTTGAGGGCTTTGCCGCACTTGAGGATGAATGGAGTGCCGTTCCAGCGAGAGTTCTTGACGTGGAGGACGGCGGCGGCAAACGTGGGCGTGCGGGAGTCCTTGGGCACGGTCTCGTCATCCAGGTAGCCCTCGTATTGGCCGACGACGAGGTCCTCGCGGCGAAGAGGAGGGATAGCGCGGAGGAGCTTGGCTTTCTCGTCGCGCACGTCCTCGGCGTGGAGAGTTACTGGAGGCTCCATAGCTACAAGAGAGAGCATTTGGAGGAGATGGTTTTGCATCACATCTCGAATGATGCCAAACTAAAGTATTTTTATGTTAGAACAACCAAGAGTGATAAGAGATAGAAGGAGAAACAAAAAAGAGGAAAATACAAACCTCATCAAAGTAACCACCACGACCTTCAGTGCCAAAAGGCTCCTTGAAAGTGATTTGAACGCTGGCGATGTGGTTCCTGTTCCAAACTGGCTCGAAGACCTCATTTGCAAAACGAAGGACCATCAAGTTCTGCACCATCTCCTTTCCTGTTTGTTTTATTGGCGGGTAAGTGGCATAGTTTAAAAGATAAGAGAAAAGAAAAGACAAAATTGAGTTAAATAGAGCAGCAAGGAGAATAGGACAAACCAAGGTAATGGTCAATACGATAGAGTTGATCTTCAGCAAAGAGCTCGCCGAGCACAGCCTCCAACTCCGCTGCTGATTTGGTGTCTCTTCCAAAGGGCTTCTCCACAACAATTCTGTTCCATCCCGTCTACAATTGCAATCACTTGGTCAGTCATTTAGGCATGGAGTCATCTTGTTCCACTTCAATTCTTGTTATGTCTTCTATTGTGCTTTAATCTTTCGTCTTTCTTACTGCTTTGTTTTGTCTTCTGGCTTCTATCTTCTTTAAAGGACAGAAGATCAAAAAACGGAATAAAAAAGGGTACAAACCTTGCTCATGGCATTCGGGCGAAGAGCTCTGGCCGTATCCTCAAAGATTGATGGCGGAATCGCCATGTAAAAGATGCGGTTGGCGCCGTGCTCACCATGACCGTATTGCTTCTCTCTCTCGCTCATGACCTTGTCAAACTCTTTCCAAGAGTCGCCGCTGTCGTAAAGACCTTGCTGATAGTAGCAGTGCTTCAAGAACTCTGTCTTCTTCTCCTCCGGTGCTCCTTTCTCAAAACTGTTATTTGTTGATGAACGTTAGAAAACTTATACAAACGAAAAAAGAAGGAGAAAAGACAACCAGAGAAAGGGGAGAGAGATAATGGAAAGAGAGTGAGGGAAAGAGAATGAAGAGAATGACAGAGACTGAGAAGGGAGAAAGAGAGAAAGAGAGAAAGAGAGAAGAGAAGAGAAGAGAAGAGAAGAGAAGAGAAGAGAAGAGAAGAGAAGAGAAGAGAAGAGAAGAGAAGAGAAGAGAAGAGAAACAGAGCAGCAAAGGAACAAGAAAAGAGAGGAGAGAGAGAGAGAGAGAGAGAGAGAAGAAAGTGCAGTGAAGCAGATGAGAGAGAAAATGAAAGAGAAAAAGAAAAGCAATAAAAGACATACTGCTCACTGATCTTCGCATTGAAGTCCTTTTCGCTCATCTTGGAGCGAGCAAAGCCCGCGATCTGTACAGCGGGCGGCAGCAGCCCGTCCAGGTAGAGGTGGAACAACGCCGGGAAGGTCTTCTTCCTGGCCAGGTCCCCAGAAGCGCCCAACACGACGATGGTCAGGGCCTTGGCGGCGACGTCCTCTCCCGCCGATTTTTTCAGCCCTGAGTTGGAGCCTCTTATGGAGGTGGTCGAGGAAGGTGAAGAAGAGGAAGAAGAGGCAGCCTCCTCCGAGGAAGAATGAGGTGGAGCACAACAGTCCTGGTCGAGGAGAGTTCCACCTGCGGCCTCCGTTTGACGACAAAAGAGGGAGTGACTTTGCGCCTGTTTTTGTTTTGGGTGGTGGGGATGTGATGGAGAAGGAGAAAGAGAAGGAGAAGAAGAAGAAGGAGAAGGAGGAGCGGAAGAAGAAGAAGAAAGGTTGTTGGAACGCATCAATACAAGAAAGGAGAGGAGAAGAAAGGAGAAGATGAGAAGGAGAGGAAGTTTGAAGCGGTTGTGATGGAGAGGAAGCAAAGGAGAAGGAGAAGAAGAAGCAGAGCAAGCGGGTACCTCCATCTGAAGAAGCTTGTCCTCGTACTCCTGCAAGGCCTCTCTGAGGTGCTTGTTCTCGCGCTGCAGCTCGCGCAAGCTCTGTTGCGTTTCTTGGGGTTGTTGGTCCTGCGAACTCGCCCTCGATCTCGCTCTGCCTTCCATCTTTTTTGTCGTGAGTGCTCTTTCTTTTTTTTTTTAAAAAAAAAAAGCAGAAGAAGAGAGAGAAGTTTGTTTATATAATTTTATGTGACGAAAGCAAAAAAAAAAATGATTAAACGATAAATAAATTTTTCATTTTTTCTCCTCCATTTTCTTTTGTTTTGCGTACGCAATCGTCGGGGAATTATGGTGCAACTTGGGAATCGGCTGAAATGGCTGTCCCAATTGACCAGGGAGCGAAGCTGGCTTTTTGGGGCATTTACATGGACACAAACAAGGCAGATCAAAGACGCATCGGGGTTCGGGGAATTGCTGCTTGCTTTCAAATTTCGTTCATTTTTCCTCTCCGTTATCCATTTATGGTAACCAAAATGAATAATTTGATCACATTTTTTTTTTCACTTTTATTTCGGCTGGCTCCTTCCCTTGCCTCGCCTGGAGCCCAAGGGAGAGCCTCCAGCGACGAACAAAGGCCAGAGCTCACTGGTTCTCGCATTGGGTCTCGGCCTCGAAGCTCATCCAGGGCATCAAAGAGCAGCAGAATTGGGGGATGGGCATGGGCGGCGCCCCCCGCTGCCAGCCGTTCTCGGTAACTCCGGAGTAGACGAGGCGGCCGTTGCGGAACGTGGCCACGAGGGCGGTCGTAAAGGCAAACTCAAACTCTTCGAATGCTCCCTCCACGCCTATGCCGTTTGAGAAGCAAACGATCGGTAAGGCGAATAACGTGAACAAGAAGACAAACAAGAAACAAACACACAACATCGTCAGTTTCATACCTCCTGCAGAGATTTCATGGCGAACAATGAGAACATCCAAGAAGGAGAAAAACATGTCGACGGTGCCCAGGCCTTTGGTGTAGCCAGGTAAACGGACGGCCACCTCCATGTTTAAAAGGTGAGGGCAGACCGCCAAGGAGACGTTCTCAGAGGGTAATGATTCTCTGAAATCTGCCGCGGCTGTTCGGTTTGCGCAAGACAATACAATGAAGAAGAAAAAGAAGAAGAAAAAGAAGAAGAAGAAGAAGAAGAAGAAGAACAAGAAGAACAAGAAGAAGAACAAGAAGAACAAGAAGAACAAGAAGAAAACAAAGAGAAAGAAGAAAAAGAAGAAGAAGAAAACAAAAAGAAAGAAGAAATGCAAAATAATATGCAAATAGTTAGAAGCTGAAAGAATAGATAAATGGAATAACAAAAACAAAACCAGCAAATAAAAAAAAAGCAAAATCACAAATAGAGGAGAGGGACGCCAACCTTGGAAAAAGAAAGGAGTAGTTTGGTCAATCTTCTTCCTGATCCTTAGCGGGAAAGTCTTGTGTTCATCCAACCCAGCGTCCTGCCACCAGTAGTTCAGCCCTCCCCAGTTGGAGGGGTACCCTACGTCGGCCTCACCAAAGATTGGTACACCGGAGAAGGCGATGATCTGCTCTGCCACCTCGTTGAGGGTGTCAAACCGGATTAGTTGACGGGGCACATTGTTGCTTGCCCTGGTTCCTTTCTGGCTGCCGTGGTGTTGAGAAGACGAGGAGGGACTTTTAAAGAACCGCTCCGTCTCCTTGCGTCGTCCCAGACGATGCACCAAAGCGCCAATGACTTTGGAAGCGTAGGCTGGAGCGGATTGCTCCTCTTCGGAGAGTTGAGGGGAGGTGGGTAGTTCTACCGCCACATCTTTCTCTTCCAGCTGCTCTACATCCTGAAGCGTGTCCGCTTGACTGAAAACTGATTTGGCCAAGTTTTTGAAGAAGCTACTCCATCCTCCCCTCACTTCAAGGTCCACTTCATCATCTCCGTCCTCCAACTCTCTTGTCCCGTCAACGCCTGTCTCAGAACTCGATCCAGAACTAGAGTCTGACAGTTCCACATAGTAGTCCTGCAACAAACTGCCGAGAGGATCTTGAAGACGCTCTCGAAGCCCAGCCACTCCCGATCCATCCGCGTAAAGCTGCTCTTCTATCATTAAACTACCAAGCGAGTTGCCCAGATCTCCTGCCGCTCTTGTGGTGGTTGTGAGGGAGACGGCAACCAACACAAAGAGGCCAAAGAGGGAAGAGATGCCTCTAACGTTCATCTTTGTTGGCTCTTCCTTTAGAGTTGAAAAAAATCTACCCCTTCTTTTTTTGCCACTCTTTCTCCCCCTTGCTTTGCTGACGAACTTTTCTCTTTTTTTTATACTTTTAACTTTCTTCAAGGAGCATTTTGCAAAGATGAAGAAGCTTTCGGGTAGATGGCATTCGAAGGGAAGAACGCCAAATGGACGCAGATCCTTTCCAAACCGGCTCACGCCGTTTCGCAACGATAGCTTCCAAGTTTGGAAAACCGGATTTTAACTTTCAGCCAATCCAAAATCATTTCCAAATCGAAATTTCACGATATTTCTGATTTTTTATTGGTTTATATCGCTCCGATCATCTTTTCAACAGCGAGCAATAAATTTGAACAAATGCTGCACAAATACTGATTAAAAACAAAAAAAAAAAAAAAAAAAAGAGAACGAGAAGAAGAAGAAGAAGAAGAAGCTCTCTTTCTCTATTTCACCTCCTTCCCAAGCTCTCTTTTGTTGTTGTTCTTCTTCTTTTTCTTTCCGGTACTTCCCCCTCTTTTAGTTTTAGTTTTAAAAAATTTCTAATCTTTGAAAAAGTTTTTTTTTTAAAAAAAGGAACGATTTCACTCTCTCTCTCTCTCCTCCTCTCTCTTTTGCCAACATCCATAGCGGAGGCTACCGTAGTGCTGGTGGTGGTGGAGGAGGCGGCGCTGGCGCTGGCGGCGGCGGCGGCGGCGGCAGTTGGCCACAACTTCAACCACAGCACCCTCTTCTCCGCATCCACAATCCACAGCCACTCTCCTCAGCATCCTCTTCTCCGCATCCACAGCAACTCCAACTGCAACAACAACAACAACAACAACAACAGTTTCAGCAGCCCCACCACCCCCATAGCAACCACAACAACACCCACCACCAACACACGATGATGGTCAGCACAACCAACGGACCTCCGCCCTCCTCCATGGCAACAACGACCGCCACCTCGGTTCGCACTCACCACGCCGCCCTTCCTCCTCCTCACCCTTCTCATCCACAACAGCAACACCAACAACAACTGCAGCAACAACAGTACCGCACCAACATGGCCCTCCTGCAGCAGCAACAACAGCAACAACGGCAACAACTCCAACACCAGCAGCCGCAGCCGCAGCCGCAGCCGCAGCCGCATTTTATGAGCGGGATGGAGATGGAGCCAACCGCAAACGCTGCCGCTGCCTTTCATTACGGCAGCAACAACAACAACAACAGCAACTCTGTCGCTGCCACGGCCATTCCTCAGCAGCAACAACAAGGGTCTCATTTTCTTCCTTCTCATCAACTTCAACCTTCCTCGTCTTCTTCCTATCAACTACAGCAGCAGCAACAACCGCAGCCACAACAACAACAACAACATCAACCGCAGCTGCTCTCAAGTCATCAACAGCAGCTGCTTCATCGCCACTTGCAACAACAACGGCACCAGCTGCAGCAGCAACAGCAGCAGCAAAGACAACAACAAGCGATCAGAATGCAACAGCAGCAACAGCAACAGCAGCAACAGCAACAGCAGCAACAACGGCCAGCCACCCGAATGCCTCCTTCCCATTCTGCCGCTTCTGCCTCTTCTTCCTCTTCCGTATCTTCTCCTCATATCCAACAACAAAATCACTTTCAACACCAACAGCAGCAACAACAGAGTCAACACCAACAGTCGCCACATCACACGCAGTTGCATCGGTTGAACCAACCCAACGCTGTCTCTTCCTCTCCTTCTGCTGCTCTTCACCCACGTGGTGCAATAAATGCAGCCCCCTCTTCTGCTGCTTCTACGTCGTCGTTGGCTTCTTTTTCGTCTTCTGTTCCTTCGTTTTCCGCTGTTTCTTCTTCGGTGATTGTAATAGAGGACTCCTCAACAGGCAAAAAGGGAATAGGTCAGCATACCACAACAACTTCTCCTACCGTTGCTTTTTCTTCTTCCTCGACCTCTCCAAATGGTGCCGCTTCTTCGGCTGACGGAACTGTACAACAACAACAACAACAAGACTCAAACTATAGCGCAGTCGTTCGCAGTCATCGCCCTTTTCTCACTTTTCTTCAAAAATGGAGAATGGTGTGTGGTGGACCGAATCCTTCATCCCCTCATCTTTCTTCTCGTACCCCATCTCCTTCTCTCTCTCCTCCTCCTTCATCTTCTACAAACTCTACAACCTCCCAACAACAAATTCGATGGCTCATATTTTTGAACGACCCAAAAATCTCAGAAGACGAGAACAGTTTGTTATTTAACGTGCCGGAAGAGGGCGTTCATGTCTATGATGAAGCTGTTTCGCTTTCTCTGGACGTTCCGCAGGAATACGTCCTTACTCCTCCTTTTGATGTTGGTAAGATGTCTATTCCCCATTTTCTTTCTTGTTGTTACTCTCTCTCTCTCTCTCTCTCTCTCTCTCTCTCGCTCTCTCGCTCTCTCGCTCTCTCGCTCTCTCTCATACTGTGATATTTCTGTTTATTCATTTCTCTTTTTTACCATTCCACAATTCCAATATTAACCTAAACAACACAGGCGTTTTAGCTGCGTTCAACGGAAGAAAAGTATCAGTG
This sequence comes from Balamuthia mandrillaris, assembly GCA_031835245.1. Taxonomy (NCBI): domain Eukaryota; phylum Discosea; order Longamoebia; family Balamuthiidae; genus Balamuthia; species Balamuthia mandrillaris. Next base: position 27,674 of record JAVKOQ010000269.1, read on the forward strand.
CATACCCATACTATTTGGGGCAAGCATGGTCCCTACTGGACCGATTCCACTGGGAGAATAAAGCTCGAAATGGAAGAGCTGCCATTGCATTATTCCCAACAGCTCTTGCACTCCACCGCTACTCACCGCTTGCGTCGAGTAATTGCTCAGGTTTCTCTCTCTCACTCTCCCTCCCTTCCTCCATTCTATCTCCTACTCTCCCTTTGACTCTCTCTCATTCTCTTACTCTACCTATTTCATCTGTTCTTATGAATCTTCATCCTAAAAGGTACACGGGGAACGAGTGTTGGAAGAACTTCAAATTGTACCCAAACCAATTCCAACACGGCGTTTGGACAACGTGGAACACGGATATGCCCTGAAAGACTACGCTCTGTTCGTGACGTTACGTCACACGAGAAACATGCGACCGCTTTATCAGTGTCGCATCGTTCGTCAACGCATTGCGTCCATTGATTCGCCTTATCAGAACACAGTTGTTTTCGAAATACCAAAACGCAGGGGATACTCTCCTTTTGGCTCTTTTTCTGTCACGCAAGAAGGTTCCTGTTCTTTCAATCGTTTATTTAGTCTATTGTTTTCTTGCTTTCTGTCCCTCATTTGTTTTAAATGCTACTTTCATTATTTTATAAAAAGGACCAGGAATGGAAGACTGGGGAGAAGGCTTTCTTCCGCACAACATTCCAATAATTCTTGAACACACAAGTTCAAAATTCACACAAACCTCCTCTTCTCCTTCTTCACAACAAACTCAAAAACAACTTTTTGACGGTGGCCACAATGGACTCAAACCCCAACAACTTTCTTCTGTACATAACAACACTTCTTCCTCCGAAAAAATGACAATAACAATCGACAACGAAGAAGACGAAATGCAACAACAAAACGAACAAACTGAATCCGAGCAAGAAGGACATGACCTTCCTCTCATAGTGGACGTCATGCTCTACGATCAACTCAGCCGGGTAATGTGGAACCGCAGCGGCTACCTCTATCCCAAACACCATCCCATCTTCCCTCACCGTTGGGAGGGCTCTCTCCTCTGCGAGGATGGCTATTGGGGCACGATGGCCTTCGAGACGAGACAAAGGGAGGGGGTGACGAGGTTGTTGTCGGGAGCGTTCATGGTGCCGCTGGCACGCATTAACTCGTGGAGCAAAACGAGGTACAAGCTGCACGATGTGGCCATGTCCATCATTGACATGGCATTGGAGGAGGAACGACTGTTGTGAGATGATGTAACCCAAGGTCTTTCTTTAAACGGTATCCAAAAAACAAAATGAACGCTTATCCCCACTTTCATATATCGGGAGTCTTCTTGGTGGCAACCACAGGGCGTCGTCCAACTCGCTCCACGAACACCTCTGCAAGTTCTGCCGTTCCCAATCCCAACATAAATCGCGTGGTATACAAAGCCCCTTTGGCGAGAAGCCGGCCCTCAGCAACAGGCGAAAGCCTCCCCCAAATCACCCGACCATCGCGCAGGAAGCCTTCAAAACAGAGGTGGCCGCTCCTTACCCGAGCCTTCACTTTGCAAGCCACATAGGCTCCGTTCCAAGACGTCAGGGTCTTTGCCTGCAGGTCCAACTCCCACACCTTGGTCCCATTTCTAGCATTGCAGAGTGGGATGCTTCTGCTTCTAGCTTCCAGCTGTCGTAGCAGCAGATGCGCCTTGGCATCAACCCTCTTTCTCGGGGTTGGTCCCGACTCCTTTGATCCCTTCTTGGCGCTCTCCTTCGTTTCCGGTTTCCCTCTCTCGATTTCTCTCGTTTGAACTTCCAGGAGAGGTTTCGTTTGTGTTTGGTCTGTCCCTCTGCGTGATCCCTTTGGCCAACGTGATAGCATTTGGGACCCTCTGTGTCTTGCCTCCTTCTTCTCGCTCGGGTGTACGCCCACTTTACTCCACTGGCCTCCGTTCAACTCCACTCTTTTGCTTTTGGAGACTATTTTTTGTCGAACCATGAACAGGAGAGGGAAGAAAACAGAAAAACAACAAAAGCCAAAGGAAAACTCAGGAGCACCAACCTCCTTCTTCTCGCTCAGTGAACGCACAACCTGAACTTTTGTTTACAAAAGAATAACCAAAGCACTCTGTCCCATTCTTCTTCAAAGCTGCTTTGCTCTGTTTCTGAAGCATTCATTGTCCGACGCCTCCGCCAGAGAGCTCACCAGGTAGGCGGCAGGGACAGGCAGGTTTGTGGGTTTCTTTGTTACGCAAAGGTTATAAGATAACAAGGCAGGACCTGGGCAGGATTGAAGATGATCCACTCCTGTCCGCCAGGTGCTTTATGCGAGTCGTAACCCGGCTTCAAGGGCTGGCCATGAATAAGCTCTTTGCACTGAAAGGGTCGGCCCATCAACACGCTGCATATCAAAAGTTTCTTCCCGCCGCGACAGTAGCCGACCGACATGCCCGCGTTCGGTGAAAGGTAGATTCCTTTGCCCCAGTAGCCGGTGTCCGTTGCATGTTGAATGTTTAATCCTTTGCCAACGCCAGGGACCAGCAATCCTTTCTCCAGGATGCTCTCGATGTTATTCTCGGAAGTGCCGTGATACGCCATCTGCGGCCGCAACTCCTCCACCGTTCTGTCTCCTTTCTGTCTCAACTCGGCCCAAGCCGCTTCGTACTCCACCACCAGCTCCGGTTTGATCACGTTCTCTATCTTGGCGATGGTGACGCCGTTCGCCTTCACTCCGTTCTCTAAAAAGTCCAAGACGTCCTCGTTGAGGAGGTAGCGATGGCGTCGCATTTGCAGGAGGAGTTGATGGTTGCGCTCGTTGCGGGAGGAGGAGTGCGAGGAAGAGAGTACTTGGCCGACGATGACGGCGGAGATGGCCTCGCTCTCTGAGACATGAGCTTCCTGCTCGCATTGAGTGAATGGACAGACTGTTATTTTATCCATGCTCTCTCTGTGTGTTGACCAACTTTAGAAGCAGAAAAAAAGAGGGGGAAGAAAGAAAGAAACATACCGAATGATCTCTTTCTTTTGGGAGGGAATGAGCTCGGTATAACGGAACAAGCAAAGCGGATCACAACAGACAACCGGCTTCTCGCTGGAGCAACCGTGTTTCTTGTGGCATATCATACAGTATCGAGTGTAGTTGGAGAGGCGTGAACGGAGGTAGGCTATGAGGCCTACAAACAAGTTTGTTCCTGTAGAAGTAAGTCCTCTAAATGAAGAAGAAGACGAAGAAGAAGAAGATGTTGAGGATTCAGTTCCTGATTCCTCCTCTTTTTCTTTATCTTTGTTGGATTGTTGTTGCGCAGAGAGTAGAGATTCCCTTATGATGGCTTGAGTTGCAGCGTCTTCATCGAGTACGTAGTCCAGCTCTTCTCCTCCTGTTATGCCAAACAAGTCCCCTTCCTGTTTTCTTACCGAATCTCCTATTGGTTTTAAAGTAAGAAGAAGAAAAAAGAAAACGAAGAACAAAAACAACAAACCCATTCCGAGCAGGCTATCCAACGCTTTATCAAAGTTGTTCCCAACGGAGGCCAACACTTCTCTACAAGAAGACTCCACAAAGCCACAATCTTGAAGTCTCCGAAGAGCTTCTTCATCAACAGTGACGCCTGATGTTCCGAAATAAGCGTTTTCACTGTAGTCTTCATCCCCGTAGTTGTTGTAGTTGTTTCGACGCTGAGAACCTTCAGCGAGAGACTTTGGAGAGGGATCAGCGTTGAAGGCTGTTGGATGCACCAGTTTAAGCCGTTTGCTGGTGTCTGCCCACTTCCAATTATCTTCTATGTATCTGCTTATAATCTGTGAAATAATGAGCGTGGATCCTCTGTGATAAAAAGAAGAAAAGAGAACAAGAGAAGAGAGCCAAGTGCTAGGAAACAAACCTCTTTAACATGATATTTCACACCAAAACTGTTCTTGTCAGAGGTGGTCCATTGCCGAGTGGTAAAGGTGGGAATGGGCGGCTTATCATCTTGGCCAGAAGAGGAGCAGAACAACATTCGTGCAAACTCCATAGTGATCACAATAGGCTCTTCTTTCGTGAGATCCAAAGCTAAGCATGTCTCCGAGCTTTTTGTTGTTAAAGAACACATAAGTATAACAAAAGAGCAAACGAGAAAGCAGGAGAGAAGGAAGAAGGACAAGAAGAACAAGAATCATAACGGTAACCTGATAACATCAACAATGTCAACGGTGATAACAACGCTGCTTCGGTCACAAGCACGAACCTGATGAGGGCCACATAAGTCCTGCGCCGCTTTCAACTCTGCGGCCAACATTATGAGATAAGAGTTTGATTGGGTGCCAAGCAAGCTCGTCTGAAAGTCGGTTCCTTCTTCTTCCATCTTGTTTTTAAGTTGTTGAAACCAGTCCAACCGTTCGCTCTCATCCTCTAAACTCAATCCTGAAGTTGAACAGCGTAAAGAATCTTGGTCGTAGGCTTCCTCCTCTTCTTCCTCTTCGCCACCTTCTTCCTCTTCCTCTTCCTTTGTCTTTTCTTCGTCATGTTTCTTTCTTTTTCGTTTCCCTTCTTTTCCTTTCGAAGGAGAAGCTGAGGTCGAGGTTGTGGCTATTCCTTCATTACTTTTGCTTAGCATCAACGCAGCAACCCTTCGTCCACGTTTGATGGCGCGGAGAAGCATATCTAACACGGCAGGAAATCTCTCATGAACAGCTCTTCTCCTTCCCTCTTCGACTTCATCCAACAAACGTTCGTTGAGGTCGTTTGTCCAAACGTTCATACTTTTGCTTTCCACAAAGAAAATACTTTCTTCTTCCTCTTCTTCCTCCTCCTCTTCTGGGTTACACGGAATCGTTAAGAGCACCTCTTCTGTTCCGTAACGCAACTCCAGCTTGCAAGAAGAGCTTGTTGCTTTCAAGTTTATCCATTGAAGCTCTGTTTCGTTCGTTTGTGCTCTCCATTCGTCAAAGGCAGCTTTTAGCGCCGCTTCTTTGTTGCTTTTGTTGTTGCTCGAAGTTTGCATCTGCTTGTCCTGTTTTTTCTCTTTCTCTTCGTTATCTTTCTCTCGTTCTTCGCAATTTTGCTTCGTGAGAGAAGAGGTTTCGTTTCCTGAAGGCAGCTGGTTCGTTTCTTCGTTCACGTTTTCGTTAATTTTTTCTGTCTTTGGTCCTTCCACCTCCATTCTTTCTGCATCAACTTTCTCGTCATTCGTTTTTTCTGCTTCCATTTTCTCTTCAGACTTGTTCCCTTCTCCCTTTACTTCTTTCACGGGTTCTTCTTCCCGTTGCATCTTCTCCATTTCCTCTTGCTCCACCTTTTCTTGTTTCTGTATCTCTTCTTTCTTTTCTTCTTTCACATTCCCTACTTGTTTTTCGCGTCCTTCTTCTTCTTCTTCTTCTTCTTCTTCTTTGGCAAGAGCGAAACGTGTTTGGACTTCATCCCAAACGAATCTTCTGGGCGTCAGGCAAACGGCACATTGGTCCCTGTCAGAAGGGTCGTTGATGAAGGTGCATGCATGACAGCTCCAATAACCAGTTGCCTGTTGTTGTTCCTGTTCCTCTGCCATTGCTATCATGTCCATCCACTTTGTTTCTTCTTCTTCTCCGTTTCTTTCTTCTTCCTTCGGGTGCTGCTCTTCTTCAACAATATTCTGCTTTTCTTCAGTTATTTCTTGTTTAAGTTCTTCTTCTCTTGGTAGTGGCTGTGTTTGTTGCTCTTCGTTCTTTTCTTCAACAGCTTTGTTGGTTTCTTCCTTTTCTGTATCCATTTGTTCCGTTGAAGCAGCGGAAGTTGGCGCTATGTCCATTTCCTCACCTGCACTCTTCATCTCCTTCTCTTCTTCCTCTTTCTCTTTCTCTTCCGGTTCTTGTTTGCTTTCGACCTTCTCTTCGTCCATGCTTTCGGGTAAGCTGCCTCTCACCGACCCACACGTATGACACCGCTGCACAGCTGCTATGGAAGGTCTGTTCATATACTCACAAACCTTTTGGTTGTCAAAAGTATCAATTAAAAAGAGCCACAAAGAAGAAGAAGAAGAAGAAGAGCAAGAGCAAGAACAAGAACAAGAACAAGAAACAAACCAAACAAAGCCAACCTCCCATTCGTTCTCGCTTGGCTCGTTCTTGAGCGCTTTGTTGGTGGGACTTGACGGTCATATCTTTACCTTGCTCCATTTTGTTCTTATCCAAAAAAAAGAAAACAGAATCGTAAAACGGGCGTTACCAGAAAGGCCACCCCCACTCGCAGTAACGTTCTCTCTTTCTTTCTCGTATCGTTTTCACTGCATTTTGTGTGCATTTTTTTTCGAAGAAATTATTCGCTGAAATAAAATTTGTCGACAAGGAGAGGAGATTAGACATGAGATAAGAGATGAAAGCGCGAGAGAGCACAGAGAGAGAGCAGAGAGAGAGAAGAGAGAGAGCAGAGAGAGAGAAGAGAGAGAGCAGAGAGAGAGAGCAGAGAGAGAGAGAGAGAGAGAGAGAGAGAGAGAGAGAGAGAGAGAGAGAGAGAGAGAGAGAGAGAGAGAGCGAGCGAGCGAGCAGAAGAGAGAAGGGAGAAGGGGGATTGCACGAGAGACAAGGGGGGGGGTGAGAGATAAAGACAAAAAGAATTGCGTTGTTTAAAGGTTGCGCTGAGCAGGAGTCTTGAACTCCATGCCGATAATGTCGAAGATGTCCTTTTCGCTGTGGACTTCAATAGGCTCTCCCTTTTCTCCTGTTTCTCCCACTATTGAAGCAACTGATTCGATGAGCTCAAAATAATAAATGAGAGAGAGAGAGAGAGAGAGAGAGAGAGAGAGAGCGAGGCCTTACCAGGAAAGATAGCATATTCATTGAGGCTGAAACCACGTTCCAAACATATAGTCCTCATTTGTTGGTTGAAGAAGTCGCTTCCAGTGAAGTAAAGAAGCCCACAATAATAGTTTTCGTAGGGAACTATGCGAAGATCGATGCGTCGATGACGATAGGGCTTAGAAATGGTTTGTTCTGCTTCAACTTTTGATTTTTCTTTTGCTTCTGGTATTTGCTTTTCTTTTCCTTTGTCCTTCGTTTCTTTTTCTTTAGCGTCATCTTTCTCTTTTTCCTCCTCTTTCTCTTCTTCCTCTGCCTCTTCCTCCTTTGCTGTTAGTTTAGTCCGTTGTTTGTCGCTTTCTCCTTCAACGACCCTTTTATCTTGCTATGAACATTTGTTGGTTTAACATTGAGCTTGCTTGCTGTAAAAACAGAGGAGAATACCTACCAATTTACATACACCCTAATGGATGGTTAAATAACAGTAAGAACGACGTTTTGCAGAAAAGAAGAATTGAGAAAGCAGAAAAAGAGGCCAAGGAAGGTGAACGGGTACCATATATTTGACTTTTCCGTTGGAGAGGTCATCGGTGAGGAATCCTTTAGCACGAAGGGCATTGACAATGCGAGGAAGGTATTGATGGGCAGACTGATTCTTGGTGGCGTTAGTATAGGCGGGATGTGTTATCAGTACATCTATGTGTTCATGAAAGTTAAAGAAAGAAATATATTTGGTCTTTAAATAACAGAGAAAGTACGAAGATAAGGATATATCGCCACTTGTAGCTGCTCCTCGACGATAACTGCCTGTGAAATAATAGACAAAATAGTAAACATGCCGAAAGAGAAGAAAAAAAGAGATAAAGCCAAAGAGCTGAAGAATAGGTACCACAAGTTGTGCCTTTTTAAAAAAAAATACCAAAAAAAAAGGATGATTAGCAAGCATAGGTAGGAGAAACAGAAAAGTTATTCGATACCAATGAGTTTTGAATCCACCTCTGCCATTGTATTCAACACAATACGCTACAAAACTGTTGTCAGAAAGAACAGAGAGGGAGAGGGAGAGGGAGAGAGAGAGAGAGAGAGAGAGAGAGAGAAAGAGAGGGATTAACCTCTAAACACTCCATTTCCTTTCGTGGAATACGTTCGTTGAATTCATGATAGTATTTCAGGCCTATCTTTTGATGGTGATTCAGATGGTCCTTCATATTCTCTAGATCTTCCAACGTGCGTACTCCGTGCTGCAAACAAAAATTCAACCAAGTGTTAGATAGATTCTAAACACAATAACAAAGGAGGGAGAGAAGGAAGGAGCGGGAGAAAACCTCTGTTACAAGTTTTCTAGCAGCTGCAGGTCCAATGCCTGATACCTGCATATAAACACACAAGGTTAAAGGGACACGAAGCAATAAAAGAGAGCACAAAACAAAAATAAATAACAAAGAAAAACAAGAAAAGAGATAAGGACAAAACAAAATAGAACATACACTTTGAACGAGATGAAGGGCTTGAAGGGTGGGATCGGCATTGTAGGCTTCCAGCTTGGAGAGCTTTCCGGAGGCGAGGATCTCGTCTATCTTCTTTGCTATCTTTGCACCAATGCCCTCTAGCTCTTGAGCTTCTTTTCCCTTTGTTGTTAATCCCAACAAAACCAAAAAGGAATGAAAGAGAGAAACGACGGAAAGGATAGCATGAGCAACGGAACAAAAAAAAGAGATAGCAGTAACAGTGAAAGGGAGGAAGAAGAAGAAGATGAAGAAGAAGAAGAAGAAGAAGAAGAAGAAGAAGAAGAAGAAGAAGAAGAAGAAGAAGAAGAAGAAGAAGAAGAAGAAGAAGATGAAGAAGAAGAAGAAGAAGAAGAAGAAGAAGAAGAAGAAGAAGAAGAAGAAGAAGAAGAAGAAGAAGAAGAAGAAGAAGAGAAGAAGAAGAAGAAGAAGAAGAAGAAGAAGAAGAAGATGAAGATGAAGAAAGATGAAAGAAGAAGAAGAAGAAGAAGAAGAAGAAGAAGAAGAAGAAGAAGAAGAAGAAGAAGAAGAAGAAGAAGAAGAAGAAGAAGAAGAACAAGAACAAGAAGGGAACGAAGAAGTACGGAGGTAATGGGTTTTGGGTGGTTCGCCAACGCCTTGGCAGCCTTAGCATAGGCCAACGAGCGATGGATCTGTCCTTTCGACTTTTCCAGTTGTGATAGCTCTTCATTAAGAGAAAAAAAATGCAGAAAATAAATACATTGCAACGGAAGAGAAGCAAAGAAGAAAGGAAGAACGCAGAGAGAGAGAGAGAGAGAGAGAGAGAGAGAGAGAGAGAACAGAAGAAACGACAAGAACGAAGCAAGCAAGAAGAGGAGCGAAGCTTACCGATGAAGAATTTGGTCAAGTTTTCGTTAACGTTGACGTGCTTCTCTCCGAGCGTTATTTCAGCGGTGGTCCTTGTGGCTTTCTTCTTCCTCTTCTTGTTGGCAAACACCGACGTCGAGGTCGAGGATGAATGCGTGGCCGAGCCGGTCGGCTGCGTTCTTTTCGGGTGCTTGTTGTTGCTATCACTTACGGTGCTACTGGCGCTGGAGGTTGTTTTTGAAGACTTGTCGGCTTGCTGCTCCGCCGACGTGCCTTCAGGCCTGGGCCTCTTGGTCTTCGTGATCCACTTGTCCATCTCCTTCTCTTGTTTTTGTATTTTGTGTCGACTCAAAAAATACTTGGAAAAATTTTGGAAAGTTACTGTCGACTATTTTTAAAATGGGCAGAACGACAGCACATTTCGTGTTGCTGTTGTGTACCTTTATTTTCTAAAATTTTTCTTCGAACTAAATTCCCCCACAAAATATTAAAAAAAAGACTGAAGAAAGACTCACACACATCAACTGAGGTGGGAAGGGATGGGCTGCTGGTCGTAGCGATAAAAGTAACCTCCTGGCCCGTACGTCACAAAGTAGAGATCATACAGAACGTGCATGCTGTACGTCACCAACACATGAAACCAGGTGTGGCTGCTTCCCTATAATAATTTTTTTAAAATGAGTTTTACTCAGCAGACAGAACAAAAAGAAAGGAGGAGGAGAAGAGGAAGAACAAACCCAAATACTAAAGATCTTAGGGCAAAGCCTCTCCGGATACTTTATCTTCCGGATGATCATGCTCAGCACTGCACATATGGGCACCACAGCAATCCCCCAAGTGAGCTCCTCCCAAAAGGGAGGCCACAGCAAGAGGATGGCGTGCCAATAGGCCACAGCCCCCAACAGCGTAAGAAGAGCAAACAAAACGGAGCGCAGGTTGAAGAACTTGTACTCCACGATGAGGGGCATGGCCAACGCCATGGGAAAGTAGAGGAGAGTGTTGAGGAGGAGGTAAGCCCAACTCCAAAAGGAAGTGGAAGCCAGGAGGGAGGGAGAAAGAGGAGAGGAAGGAGGGGAGAGAAAAGTGAAATAGGAGACTAGAACGTTGCAGCCATAGATGTAGAAACCGACGCCGTTGATGTCGGAGATCAACCAGTTGGCATAGGCATTCACGCTATGCTCAAAACAAAGAGCAAAAACGGAGAAGGGAGCATATGGTAACAGAGGTACAGGAAGAACAGGATGAGAAAGAAAGAACGGAGCAATAGCGAAGAGATAAGGAAAAAAAAACAAACCTATAGTTGCGAAAGATGTGATAAAAGGTGGAGATGCCAAAGCAAGTGGCAATGGAGAATAAGTACAAAAGAAATACGGCCTTGTGCTCGGGAGGAATGGGCGGCGCTCCTCGCAGCTGCAGTCGGTCCAACCAACTGAATTCATCATCCTCGGTGCTCGCCACAGTAGACTTTACCAACGCCTTTAAACAAACGATCCAAGTAAAGTCAGAAGATAAAGGAGATAAGAAAGAGAAGGAGGAAAAGGTGGGAAGAGAGGGCTGTGCTATATAATGACGAAGAAGAAGACGAAGGCGAGGATGAAGAGAATGAAGACAAGAACAAGACAGAAGAAGAAGAAGAAGAACAAGAACAAGAAGAACAAGAAGAACAAGAAGAACAAGAACAAGAACAAGAACAAGAAGCAGAGAGAAGAAAGAAGAACAAGAACAAGAAAGAACATAGAGCACAATGAAGAGAAAGAATAGCGAGCAAGCCATAAAAAAATGCGTACTGTGGAAAGCGGAACCGTAGACGAAGCGGCTATCAGTCTCTCGTTGCCACGCAGCACCGCCCCTGCTCCTCCTCCTCCAACCTCCCCGCCCGCCGTTGTTGGCACAAAGCACCACATCTGCAGCAAGTAAAAGAAAAAGAGGAGGAACCCCAGGCCGTGGGTCCAGATGTTGAGCGTCTCGTTGTGCAGCTCGAAGGCGGAGCGCAGGCACTTGCGGATGGAGAGGGAGGGCTGCTCGCGGTGCCCGTGGGTGAGGAAGGGGTTGTCCTCCTTGACTATTTCCTCGAGGGTGCCGCTGCGGAGGGTTCGGTCGGCTTTGGCCACCCTTTGGGTGATCCGGCGGACATTGTCGAAAGGAGGAGAGGCGGCAGAGGCGGAGGTGGGAGGAAGGTAGGAACGAGGGGACTTGGAAGAAGAGGGGGAGGAGGAGGAAGAAGAGGTGGTCGTTCTTTTGTGGAGTGTAGCAGTAGAAGTTGATGATGGTTTCATCTCATCCATGAAAAACAACCTTTTGATCAAACGAGGAGGAGGAGGAGGACTCAAGGAGAAACAAGGAACAAGGAAAAAAGACGTACTAACCGAACGACAATAATATAAAACACGGACGATCGCCTTCAAACTTTCTTTTATTTATTAACAATTTCCAAGAAAGAATATTTCGTAAATTGACAACAAATATTGATTTTTTTTGATGGATAACCCATTCTATCTACAATTATCGTAATAAGTGAATATATATTCAAAATGTCGGGTAAATCGAGGATTATCAACAAATATTTAATGGAAAACACAAAATTATCGATGGAAGAGAGGGAGAGGAGGACTCACGCCGAACAAAAAGAAGAGATCTCGTGAAGTCGGTTGAGCCGTTGGTTCAACGCTTTCATCCGTTTGACCCTTCTCTTGCGCAAGTATATCGTGCCCAAGAGTATGGCCAAACCCACAACCAACACCGCGATGCCAAGACTCAGTCCAAAGGCCAATGCTCTGCCTTCCACGGAAGAAAGGAATGCAGCGGAAGAATCGAAGGGATCACTTCCCACTTCTTCTTTGCACCTCCCTTCTCCCTCCCCTTCTTCATAGTCACTTGAAGAGTCGAGAAGCAAGGAGATGTCGGGATCGTAGTTTAGAATGGAAGCAAAGGCCGGAAAGCCTAACGTGAGCTGACGGCGTTTGATGTCAAAGTGGTGAGAAATGTTCTTCACGGTGACTTCTCCAGTTTCGGCGTCGATCAACTGCAACATACATCAAAAGTACCGTTTCAGGAAAAGAAGCGACAAGAAAAAAGAACGAATGGAAGCAAGCGAGAGAATAATTAAGGAGAAGAGAGAGACAGAGAGAGACAGAGAGAGAGACAGAGAGACAGAGACAGAGACAGAGACAGAGAGACAGAGAGAGACAGAGAGAGAGAGACAGAGAGTAAGGAACACAAATAACAAACCTCAACCACATCAAACAGCCGAATATCGACCGATAGTACAGGTTGACTTGCGTCTTCTCTTCTTCTTTTCTCACCAATCACTTCATCAACAAAACCATTCTCCACGAACAGCCGGTATATCGTCTGCCTCATGTGAGGCAACCGCAAGACCGCCACTGTCGGAACCAACGGCATCGGCGTCGACAATGCCAACGTCACTCTCAACCTTTCTTCTTGCTCTTCTTCTCCTTCTGCTGCTGCTGAAGAGGTAGATTTTGAAGATGAAGGCGAGAGAAAAGGATAGTCTTGCATTTCGAGAGACCACTTGAAGGTGTCAGGATGAACCGAAAAGGTCACATCGGAGAAGGTCTCCTCCAGCTCCTTCTTGAACAGTTGGAACCGAACTCCCATCTTGGTAGATCCCATCACGTTCTTCTGCGCATCGAACCTCATCTCCTCCACTCCTCTATCTTCGTCTTGCACTTCTCGCCGCTCTTTCTTCGAGTAAGAGGAGGAGCCTTTGGTTTGATAGGTGCCTTTCGGGAAGCGCAGGTCACGCAGCACCTCGTTGTTGCGACCCAGCTCTTGGATCCTATCAAAGACTACACGGAGACTAAAGTCCTCCGCAGGGAGGAGCTCTCCGGAGCAACGGTCTTTGACCCGGAGCGTGTGATGAGGGGCCTCGTTGTCCAGCTGGATCAATACCCTGCCGCTGGGGTTGGAGATGGGGATGGTGGGAGGCTTTTCCTCTGAGTCTTCTTCGTTGTCTTTGTTGTTGCTGTTGGCATCGCCGGTGTTGACGTCGCCGAACGAACCGGAAGCGGAGGAGGAATACGAGGGAGGGTAGTCGCCATAGCTTTGGTCACCACTCCTGTTGGAGGTTGAGACAGAGAGAGAGAGAGAGAGAGAGAAAAGTTACAAAAAAAAAAGGTTCGATGAAAGAAGAGGAAAAAAAGAATGGAAGAAGAGAAGAGAATAGTGAAACGAGAGAGAAAAAGAAAGGAGAAGCAAAGCAGCCAGAAGAAGAGAAGAGCGGAGAGAGGAGAGAAGAGATAAAAAAAGTAAAAGGAGAAGGGAGACGAACGAGAAGTAATTCAAATCAGGGTCAAAGTTTTCGTCGTCCCAATAGGTGGAGTCGTCTTCATTGTACTTTGCTCGCTCGTTTTGCGCCTCGACTGCGTAGAACAGAAGCATCAGCATGCACAGCAAGCAAAACAACAGTTTGCTCTTCAAGAACGCTGAGAGGAACATGTCGTTTGCTTTTTTGTTTTCTTTTCTGTTTATTTCGTTTGAGACCACCCACTGCTCCTTTGGTTTTTTTTCAAACACAAAAATTCATTCGATGTTTGATGCAGCTGTGTTAGCTTTGCCGGCTTGCTTTTGCTCCTCTTGTTGTTCTATCCCCGAGAACCTCTTTCTGTCCTCCCACCAGGGCTACTACTACTAGCCCCCCACTGGCCTTGTATTTTTTTTCGAAAAGGGAAAGAGCCCATAGAGAACCAGCGGAAAGCGCAGGCTAGAATTCGTCACGGCCGTTTCATCGAGTTTTCATGGCCACTCCCTTCCCTCGTACTTTTTTCGTTGCTCTCTCGCGTTCACCGTTTCGCTTGGTATTCAAGGAATGCTGACAATGCGTCCTCTCTCCTTGGTCAGCTGTTGCGCACTGGCGGGATGTTTTCCGTGACGACTCGAAAATAAATGGTTCGGCATCTTCGCCAGCAATTTGATCCGCGGAACAAGTATGCCATATTTTTCGGCATGACGTCGACACAATTCTTTGTCGTTCTGTCGTCAAAATTTTATAAGAAAGAAAAAGGCGGGAAAACGCCGAAAAAAAACCAAGCGAACTTACGGCAGAAAAACCCTTTTCCCTCCGAACGATCAAAAAAAAAAGCGTCGCACGCTACACAGAAAAAAAAAATCAATCATGGACAGCGGAGGTACCCCGGACATTGACGTTTCTGCTACGCCCAGAGTCAACAAAACCTTCCTCAACCGCTACGTCGGCTCGGCCGTACGCCTGGTGGGGGTGGTCAAAAACAAAAGCTCTGGCAAGCTCATCGTGGGCACGTCGGATGGGGGAGAGGTGATGGTCCACCTCAAATCGGACGCAACGCACACCTCGACCACTGTGGAGGTGCTTGGAACGGTGAACAAAGATCTTTCGCTAACTGAAATCAGTTCGACCTCTTTTGGAGAAGATTTTGGTACGTTCTTTCCCCTTCTATCTTTTCTTTTTGCTTTCTTTATTATTTTCTCTTTTTTTTTGTTTTCTTTTTCTTTGCTGCTCTCATCTATTCTCGTTTTTTATTTTTTTTATTTAAAATTTTTGTTGTGCTAACCATTCGACTTCCAACTTCAATGAACGTACAAACACAGACCTCAACAACTATAACCAACTCGTTAATTTTGCTCATCAGTTTACAGAGTTGTTTACGCAGTGAGCTTTTGTCTATTAGCTTTTTTTCTCTCTTTTATTTTCCTTTATTTTGTGCGCCTTTACCACAATCCATTTGCTATTTTTTTTGTACTTTTTTATTGCTTTCTGTTTCCTTGTATTTGTTAGCTTTCATCTCTGCCTCTCTTGGTCTCTAGTTCTGTTTTTCCTTCTCTGCCTCTCTTTTGTTCTCTGCCTCTCTCTTCTTTGTCATTCTTCTTTTTTCATTGCGACCTCTGGTTATTGCGCCTATCTCTGCACAACAGGATGTTGTTGTTCTTTGACTAGTACTTACTTCCAGCTTGTTCAACAGTCAATGTTTGTTCATTGCATTGCTCTTCGTTTGTTGCCTCTCTCCCTTTGGTGGCGTTATCGTTTCTATCGCCGCACAACCTTTGTGTGTGGCCCTTCGCCTTCTCCGCATTTAAAATTATTTTAAATGCCTGCATCTGTGCTTGAGCAATTTGTGGGTTACACTCCTGTGAGCATGACCCATTTTTTTTTTTTTTTTTTTTTGGGATGGTCCATCTTGCTATCGTCATACACGTGCTGAGAGCTCATTATTTATTTTTTTTTGTGGCTCCACACCCACTCGGCGCGGAGAGTTACGATACGTGTACCCGTTACTCAGATCCTCTGGGCAAGTTGCCCAGTCGACATATTTTCCGAGGAGGACAAAACCACGTAATTATGATCTGCATTCCTCCGAAATCTTGCCTTTCCTGCTGAGGTCCCGGAAAAAGGAGGGGCTTCCGGCCAACCACGACCTGTTGTTTATCCCGTTTTCGGCCGGAGGGACCGTTTTGGAAAGTTCGCACGGACCCGAAAGCCTTTTATCTGACGCACGAGACCGATGAACTGGATAAAATGAGAGAAAAAAAAAACGGACGGATTTTTTAAAAAATCGAACAAAAAAATAATAACTTTGTTTTGTGTGTGGGGTGTAGCGAACCAAAGAGAAAGGAAGAAAAGCCTCTCCGGTGTTTGTTGTGTTTTTTTTTTTGGCCGACTCCCATTTTGTTGTTGTTATGCGCCACAGTGTGTAGAAGAGAGTGGTCTTCCGTTTTTTTATTTATTCATTTTATCGTTGTATGTTTTCTATCTTCATTTTCTCCAAACGCTAAAAAAAAAACACAAAAAGTTGAAAAAGATGCTCCCTTGAAAAAAAAAAAAAAAAACAAAACACGACAGAGAATAACAACCGGACACGTACGTTTGTTTTTCCCGCTTTCATTATTCCCTTTTGCCTTTGCACAATTGTGCGGCGGTCGTTGCGTATTTTGTCTTTTTTAAAGCTAACCTCAGAAAAAAGTAAGTTGACCTAGCCCTCCCCACTTGCCCCCATAGCCCTGGGTTTCTTTTTTTTTTTTAAATATTTTTTATTTTTTGGGGTTTCACGCTCACAAACTGAAAGCACCATTCAACTCTCTTTTTTAAAAAAAACCAGGCAGAGAAAGGTTTGGTTGTTGCCTGATGATGATGATGATGACTCATCCCCATCTAGCGCCACCAACTGATTCCCCAGCAACCTCATCCTCATCACCATCGTCCTTATATGAAGCCAATCCGCCATCACCCTCCTCATCCCCATCCCCAAGCCAGCAAATCGGCCCTGCCCATCGGAAGCGTCGGGCGTCGGGCAGCATCTGCAGGAAATACTCCTCCTTATCAACCTCCCCATCCTCTGATATGGCCCGCCACTTCTTCACAACCACCCCTTTTGCAACTCCTCAACGTCGTCGTGTTGGCCACAGCTCCGAGAGCGATGATGAAGATGAGGATTCCCAAGATGGAGGACCCTCCTCATCAGCCCCCACCATTATACCTCCTCTCCCTCCGGAACCCTCCGATTTTCCTGGCCCTCTGCTGCTCCCTCCAATCAGCCACCTGATGTCCTTGGCCCCAACCAACAACCACAACTCGGACCCTTCGCCGCTCTCCCCATCTCCCTCCCTACAACAACCTCATCGCCTCCCACCGTTTCCCACCTCCTCGACATTCCCTCCCTCCGCTGCGCCCCGCGGCGAAGAGGTTGCCCCGGCTCTCCCTCTCCCATGCTCCTCTCCCCTCCTCGATTCCCTCCCCCATTGGCCATCGTCCGCCTCCTCCTCGCCCGCCACGTCAGCCTCATTAACGGCGCGGAGCACAGGAACGCGATCATCGGCCGCCTCCCCGCCAGATAGCGCATCTCGCGTCAGCATACACCCCGTCGCCAGCGCAGGTCGCACCTCCCGGCCGGCGATCTCATCGCTATCTGGCGGAGGCCTGGTTCCGACGGTTCCGCCGGCGGCGGATTGCCTGCCCCCCTTTTTGATCGTCTCTTCCTCTTCTTCTTCTTCTACCGCTGCCCATGCGCCGCCATCCTCACCCGTGGTGAGGAGCACCCACGACCACCATAACGGCGATAACCCTACAACCGCTATGTTGCGTTCTTCGTTTTCTGAGCCTTCCGGGACGACGTTGCCTGCCTCCACCGCTTCACCCTCGTTTTGTGCTTCGAGCCCCGACCTTCGTCTGTTGCATCACCTGCAGCAGGGCCCTCCACATCCATTTGCCTTGGGTCAGCACGCCTCTTATTTATTGCCTCCATACATGCCCCCTGAATCACATGTACATCATAGCACCGCTTTTCCTGCCTCTTCTCTCTCAGCAACCTCCCCCTCTCCGTCCTTGAAATCATCAGCATCTTCGTCACCCAAATTGGGCTTTGGATACAATCCGTTCTTCTCTCCTCTATCTTCTCCCTCACCTCCTTCATCTGCACCTCACACGTCACCACGTTCACTGACACCTGCCTCTTCCTCCTCATCAAAAGGAGCATTTTTTGCGAACAACACCACAAAAACAAAGATATTACCTCGACTATCAACAACGTCATCACCTGTGATGTCACCCTCCTCTACTCCTCCTTCCTCTTCTCCTTTTGCTTCTCTTCCATCTTCCATTCTTTCTTGCGCCGAGCCACAACGTGACATAGAGGTTTGCTCTTCTCTTGCTCTTTTATTTGTGTGGCATGTGCTCACGCTCTCTAAAATGAAACTTGGTTTCACAGTCAATGATACTGCCATCACGAGTCAAACGATGTTTGGAATGTGGTTCAACGGATACACCGGGATGGCGGCGAGGTCCTCAAGGCATTCGAACGTGAGTTCTTTCTTTTCTGAGAGGTCTCTCTGCAAGATGTTATTTACCTGTGTTGGTTGACTATCTTTATTTTTTGTTTATTTTCCTGTCTTTTTATAAAATCCGTTGGGTCATAGCTTGTGTAACGCTTGCGGATTGCGTTATGCACGAAAGAAGGCGGAGGAAAAGGCTCGTGCTGCCCTTCCTCGAAAAAGTAACATACACAATCTTCTCAACTGAAATCTTCTCTAAGAAAAAACAAAACACAACAAAACAAAACACATCTTTTCATTTTTTTTGCTTTCAAAGGCTCTGAAAGTGTTGTACTCTACCATTCTTCATCTTCAATGCTCTCACACACAAACTTGTAACCACCACAACGTGTGGCGGCCTCACGATCAACTTCAACGGCTCTCCAGGAAGCTCACCCGTCTGGAAACCACTGGAGTACGTGAACCATTTCTTTTGCCAGTCGATATTCCCTTTGCAGCTTATCTTACAAACTGCTCCGCTTTCGAACAACACGTAGACTGCGTTTGTGGTGAAGTCGATGGCCGCACTGAGCATCATCTCTCCGATGAAGCAAGAAGCCCTCCAATCGGTTTTGATGTCGGTTTCGCTGTTGAGGCATTTGAGTGGATTTTTTTTCTTTCTATTGGCTCGTCGTCTGCCGCTTGCAGCGGCAGGTGAGACTAAGGAAATTTTGTCTGCTTGTTGACGAAGAAGACCATAAAGTTGGTCACCGGAGCAAGTTTCGAGGAGAAAGTAACTCGAATTGTCGCAGTGGTCTTCAAGAGGTCCAAGAACAACGGAGCCGTCTTCAAGCCTGAGTACTACAACCACTGTTCGTGTTGATGCTTCCGGCCTGTTTTACGGAAACGCACAATTGAAATAACCTCTCAATAATGAGACTCACATATTGAAAGAGCGACACAAATAACCAAAGTATAGGAAGAGTTACACACGAACCCTTTCATGACTTGCTGGAACTTGACCATCATGTGGTGAAGGCCCATCTGCACTTGAGCAACCACCGTTGAACGTGCGACCGCGGCGTCCTTCTTTCTGTTCTGTGGTGGCGGAGCTTCGATTAACTGATAGAGCCAATATGGAGGGGCGGAGGCGTCGATTGTATAAGCGATTACGAGGGGCACTTTCTTATGAACAACAAAGAACCTGTCGGGATAGCTTTCAGAGCTTTCCACGCTATAAAGGCTATAGCTTGGTTTTAACTGATAGGAGAGAGGGTTGAGGATTGAAAAAAAAAAAAAACAAAACAAAACAAACCTTTTGTTCGAAAGCGAGGTCGAGGCCGGTGCGTTGAGCATCGATAACACGTCGAAGCTTCAAGGTTTTACTGTCCAGAATAGAAAGCGACTGCCCTCTTTTCACCACCACAGCTCCTCTCGAACCTGAAGATGATTCCCATTAGCATTGTTGTTCATTTGCATCAGAATTAAAAAAAAAAAAATAATAATAAAAAATAACAGGACAAAAATGAATCGCCAGGCGTGGGGCTCGAACCCACGACCACAAGATTAAGAGTCTTGCGCTCTACCGACTGAGCTAGCCCGGCACGGTTGGCCGTTCGCGGAAAATTTGGGTGAAAAGTATTTTCGAAAATTCGACAAAAAACTCGGAACGTTTACCTCTGGCGGAAGTGGCAGAAAGGAAACGGCCTTCAGGCACGATGACCGCGTTGTCCACGGCATAGTTGTTGGTGGCCAACATGCGGCCGTTCTTCTTGGAGTAGCTGGTGATGCCGCCGGTGCTGTCCACGGCGTAGAGCCTCGCAGCGTCCTGCAGGATGGTCTTGAAGCTGTAGAAGAGGGTAATGCCGGCGTCCCACACCGGCCCATCAAACAGGTGATGGCAGTAGACGCGGCGGTTGTGAAACACGTAAGCGTGCAGCTCATCCTGTGGGTTTGTATTTTTGTGTTGCGTAACAACATTACAACGCAAAGACGAGTCAGTTACCATAGAGAGAGAGAGAGAGAGACAGAGAGAGAGACAGAGAGAGAGAGAGACCGAGAGAGACGAAGAGACAGAGAGAGAGACAGAGAGACAGAGACAGAGACAGAGACAGAGTGATGAACCTGAACAATAACAGGTTGGGTTTGGGTGTTGGTCCAAGTGTAAGGCACCGGCAGTTGGAGCAGCTCGGTGAGGTCAAATAAGTTGGCACCGATCAACTGCAAGTTGTCCTTCAACAAATAGATTCCAATATCATGCCACGCCCTGCAAACTGTTTTCCCAACATTAAAAAAAAAAAAAGAAACAAAATAAAAAATGGGACCCATTACCTTTAACGCAAAGCGCCAACCATTTTGCTTTGTGCACATAGGACAGGATGGAGGTGATCACTTCGACAGGCAACAAGTCGAACCAACAGATCTCAGAAGCGTCGTCGCTGCAACCCTCCATTCTGTTCTTTGCTTCTTCTTCTTTTTTTTTTTATCTTTTCTTTCCGCGTTGCTTGTCGGCTATAGCATCCGGGTTTGAACCCGCGAACGATGCACTGTTTCAGCGATCGGTTTTTTCAGTTATTTCAATTTTTGATTTTTCATTGGTGCTTTGAATTTTTATGCGGCAAGATCAACGTTCATCCCTATCTTAATTCATTTATTTTTTAAAAGCTAACCACGAAGAATGAAGCCTTCAGGTTTGTTCTTCTTCACCCGTTCTTCTTGTTGTTCTTCTTGTTCTTCTTCTTCCTTCTCGTTCTTATTCCGTCTCAGCATCTAACAACAATACATATATACTATACTTCCTCACAAACCAAATTTTGTTTTTTGAAAAAAAAAAAACAACAAATAGAAACAAAGAGGAGTTGGCCAGAGGTGAAGGGCCTCGACTTTGAGGAAGCAAAGAGCTTGATCCTCCAGAGCGATGCTACCCTCAACGTTCAACAAGTGCCCGATGGCAGCGCCGTCACCATGGACAGACGACCCAACCGGGTGCGCGTCTTTGTAGATGACCAAGGCAAAGTAGTCAGAGCCCCAAAAAGAGGATAACACCAGAGCATACATTTATTCTCAACACTGGGCGTTCCTCTATTTCTTTATTTTACAAGAAACATAAAAACAAAATTGAAACGTTGAAACAAAACGCAGAGGCTACTGCTCACAAAATAGACAGCCTCTGCTTATCGCAGCATTACTCCCAAGATATCTTGATAACGCCCCTCCCCAATGTCACATATCTTCTGGTATGGACAAGAGCCGAACTTTTTGTTTGTCATTGCCTGGCTTTCGGACGGAGATGGGAGACATCTCTTCCATTCCTCTATACGACACCCCGCATTCGTTCCTTGTTTGGACTATTGTTAGCATTTGGAGAAAGGGGAGAACGAGAGTAAGAACAGAGAGAAAAGAGAGAAAGAGAAGAGAGGAGAGATGTCACCGTACTTCAGATATGCAATCCAATTTTTCCGACAACATTTGCTCTTGGCCTCAAAAGTCCAAGTTTCCACCGTGTCTTCGTCTGGGGACACTTTGACTTCAAACTTCTATTTTGCAAACAAAAAACAAAACAACATATGAGTCAACTTGCATCGACATTACGGTGAAAAGGACACCAACCGTTTTGTCCAATGGATGTGGACTGATGCGTTTGACCTGAGACAAGGGATACTGATGCCTTACCGGGATGGCTTCGTCACCTGAGTTTCCGTTGCTGCAGTGTGCCCTTTCCAAAACCTCTGCCCCATGTGCCCCTTCCTGCGAGGGGTGCCTTTTGAACTCGTCCTGGTCATCCAAAAGGATCGTCCCTGTCCGTTTGTCTACCGAGACGAAACCTTTGAGGAGATCACCTTTTCCTTGCTCCACCTCCAAAACCAATGCCCTTTGTTGCTGTTCCCTCTCCTCGTGAGCTCTTTGGAGCTCCTGTTCCGACATGATGAAGCTGACTCTCTTCCGGGGTTTTCTTTGGCGGGATTTCAAGCATCCTCTCCGTGTTGCTGCCTCCTCCTGGTCTTCTTCGTTGATGGTTCGGGGGACGAAAGCAGGTAAGGTGGGTTCGCTGCTGCTTCGCCCCACTTTCATGTCCGGTAGTTTGGTATAATACGTATGTCACTCGTAGTCTCCTTCCCTAAAGGGCGTTCTGTTTGTCGCAGTGCTACCACGTCGTCACTACACCCCAAAAGGGTCAAGCTGGCCCCGAGCCTCGTGCAAGCAAAAAGTAAGGAAGGAGAGTTCCGGATGCGCTTGTTCTTATTCCCAAGCGGTGCGCCTTCACGCCGGGAGGCATACCTTTAGATCAATTTGCCTGATCAGGAGGGAAATTTCCGAAAGGGCGTACATGTTACCTGGAAACACGTTTCCTTGGTTACATCGCTTGGAAACGGATGACATCATCACCTTCACAACCACTGAAAAATCAAAGTTTCGATCCTCCACAAAAATGCAGATCGAAGTTGTCGATAAAATTTGTCGACTAATATGGCATCCTGCAGAATCACTGCACCTCTCCTGCTCCTTTTGGAAAAACACCAAAAAAAAAAAAGAAAAGATCAAGGCGATGGGGTGGTTGCGGAGGCAAGGGCTGTGGCCTCCACCGGTGAGGGAGTGGTACATGTGGATCTACTGGGGGTTAGCCCTGGCAGGATTAGCCACGGTGGCAAAGAACAAGCTGCTTTCTTCCTCCTCAAAAACTGTCCAACAACAACAACAACAACAACAACAACAACAACAACAACAGAAGAGTGATCAATCCAAGCACTGAAAAGTAAAAATCTTCCGCTTTCGATTATTTATTTCTATGGTGCTTTTGGTCTTTGTTTTGAAGCAAGTTAAACAACCAACGAAATCAAATATTACTTTTACAGAATATATTATTTCTTTTTGTTTTTTTGTTACACATTTTTTTTTCTTCTAATCGAATCAGCGTTTTTTTTTTTTCTCAGCATTCGCTCATCCATTCGATTCATCGTCGTCACTCTGAAGTCCGCTGTTGCCCATTTCTTCTTCGTCGTCGTCGTCGCCGCCGTCGGCAGTGTTTTTGTTGCGCGTGGTCGTCCGTCGTTTTTGTTGCTGAGCGAAAAAGTTTTCCCCGGTGAGCACGTTCTTGAGGCCTCGTTGCCAAAACATAAAGTCGCCCAGCCGAGTGCCGAATATCAGTACCGCCGTCCCGCCTTTTTCTTCTTGTTAGTTTTTGAAGAAGCAAGAAGAAGAACGAAGAAGCAAGATGCAAGAAGAAGAAGAAGAAGAAGAAGAAGAAGAAGAAGAAGAAGAAGAAGAAGAAGAAGAAGAAGAAGAAGAAGAACAAGAAGAACAAAGAAGAAAGGAAGAATGAAGAATGAAGAATGAAGGAGGAGAACGAGAACGAGAACAAGAACAAGAAGAATAAAGAAGAAAGGAGAAACGCAAACCATAGCCAGCAGTAGAAATCAACGCCAATATAGAAAAAGGATAGTTATAGGGGCTTGTTGCCTCGCATTCCTCGTCCTCCGCCGCTCCTCCTCTTGCCAACAAGCACTTGACGTACTCCACGATCTCGTCCTTGGCCTCATCTCTCAGCCCCACCCGCTGAAAGAACAGCCCCAGGATGAAGACAAACGTGAGGGACATGCCAAAGACCAGCACGACCGTTCTCCACTGCGCCTTCAGCCCCTCCATTCGGCCCCACTTCCAAACGAGAGCCACGACGGCTATATTGGCGGTGAGCCCTATAACGACCATTATGATGATCGGCAGATAGAAGAGAGAGAAGGTCCACCAGTAAGGGGATGAGAGGTCGTCCGCATCGTCCGTCTTTTGTGTTTGGAAACGAGGATGGTTAAGAGAAAGAGAAAGAGAAAGAGAGAAAGAGAGAGAAGAGCAACAGAAGAAGTACCCGAGGCTGACACCAAGGCGAACCATCATAACCGATCTTGTCAGCAGCGGCCAACACGGTGATAGGTATTACAGGAAGGAACCATCCACAAACGTGATAGAGGATTCTTACCCAGCGTGCCATCGTTGGTCGTTGTAGAACCACACAAAGGAGCATGTTCAGGACGACTATCAACCACCACATAACCATGCTTAGCGAAAAGTATGCAAAGAAGAATCCTGTTGTTTAAAACGAAGTTAGATAAACTGGCTCAGGCTCATGAGAAGAAGCAGAAGAAGAACGAGAACAAAGATGAAAGGAACGAACCCCAAGCTGCACATGCGCCATCTTCTCGTCTTGTGCGATCGTCGTGGCAACGAAGATCGGCCCAGCCGTAACACATGCCCCAAAGTCCGTTTAGACATGCCAGAAATGTAGAGAGAAGCATCCAAAACGTCTGTATATGTATGCAATGTGTGTGTGTTGTTTTTGTTAGGTAGATAAAACCGGATAGAGAGAGAGAGAGAGAAAGTGAAAGAGAGAGAGAGAGAGAGAGAGAAGCCAAACCAAATTGTGGAGAGGATTGATTTTCTTTGAGATGCTTCGTCCTATTTGAGTTAACAAGAAGAAGGTAGAGGACACCAAGGAGACCGTCCAACACGTTGTAGAGAGTGCATCGAACGTGTCCATTTCCTCCTCGGAGTAAAGAGGATTGGGGCAAGGCAGAATGCACAAACCCTCGTACTCAACCAATTCGGGAGGGCATGGCATGATGGGATACAATCCTTTTTCTTGTTCTGTTTGTTACAAAGAGCAAGAAGAAGAGAAGAAGAAGGACAAGGAAAAACAAGAAGAAGGACAAGAACAAACAGAACAATAACAATAACAAGCAGAAAGACAAAAAGAAAAGAAGAAATACAACGAACAAAACACATGAAAAGAGAAGAAAAAAAATACTACCCTCAGAATACTCCAAAGAAGCACAAGGAACGGCAACGGTGGAGCCATTCTTCAGGGTTTGGGTAGAAGGCTCGTCCGTGAACAACGCACAAGTCACCTCAGGGTACTCTCCGGTCTCCTCGAAGAACGCCTCGCACTGGACAAAGAACTCTTCACATACGGACCGACAAACTCTTTGGTTGAGCAGCTCCTCCTCCTCTTCTCCTTCGAGCGCCGTGCACGGCGGAAGCATAAACTGACAGATAAACTCGGCGGCGGCGTTTTGGCAGTGTTTCGGAGCTACCACGAACAACTGCAAATAAGAACTGAAAAAAAAGTCAGCTGTAACGCATACAAACAGGAAAGAGAGAAGAAGGCTCGCTACCTGATGGTTTCAACGGGGAATGGCGAGTGAATGGAGGCGTTGACCGAGTGGAGAGCGAGGCAGCTCTCCGGAAACTGGTTCGACAGCGCAACGCACTCTGCCGCTTCCGCTTGCCGCAGGAAGAGCGCCTGTGCTCCACAAAAACAAAACAAGAATGATAAAAACGCAAAACGAGAACGGTTTCGCATTCTTTTTTTTTTTGAAAAAAAAAAACAGGCAAAAACGGCTTTGACTTGTAAACAGCCGTTTGGGTGATCCTTTCTGGCTTGTTTCTGTTTGGGTCTGGTGGGAGTTGGGTGTAGCTTTAGTAATGATTGCAGCTAGCTAAAGTTCGGCCGTTGATAGGTTCCTTTTATTAATTACCGATAATTAAAACTATTTTCCTTTAAAAGATCACCTGACGTCATAAAGTTACTATAAAAAGAAAATTTATCGCAACTTTTCGCCATTTTACAGAATAATAATCGCAAAACTGTTCATTCAATCTTCAACTTTTTCTTCTTCTTCTTTTTCTTCGCTGGATTCACTTTTGTAGTCGTCGTCTTCGTCGTCGTCATCGTCGTCGTCGTCGTTGGTGGTGTTGTTATTGTTGTTGTTGCTGCTTTGGGTGGTGGTGTGGGTGGAGCGGGTGGCCGACCGGCTGCCGAGCTTGCGCGGCGGGTTTTTCTGGTCGAAAAAGCTGCGGCGGTGGAGCAGGTTGATGAAGCCTCTCTGCCAGAACATCATGTCCCCAAACCGCGTTCCGAAGAGCAACACCGCAATCGCTCCTGTTTATTTTGTGGAAGAAAGCAGGATTGAGAAGAGACGAAAAGAAGCAGAGAATGGAGAGAGGAGAACATAAGAGAGAGAGAGAGAGAGAGAGAAGAACACAAGAAGAGAGAAGGAAGGAGAGTTTACCGTAACTCGCCACGGAGATCAACGTCAAACAAATGAACGGATAGTTGTAGGGAGAGTCTCCCTCGCAGTTTTCTCGCTCCTCTGGCACTGTTGTGGTCAAAACGCACTTGACGTACTCCAAAGCGGCGTCTTCCACTTGGTCTCGATAACTCATTCTCTGATAAAAGATCACTAATACAAAGGAATACGCGCAAAACATTCCAAAGACCAAAGCCACCGTTCTCCATTGCGCCTTCAGCCCCTCCAATCGACCCCATTTCCAAATGAAAATAACAACCGTAAAGTTGCAACAGAGTCCAACTGTCACAATAATGGTTACCGGGAGGTAGAAGAGAGAGAACGTCCACCAGTAGCTTGATGATAAGTCATCTGGATCATCAGGCTTTTTGTTTGTTTTGTTACAAATAATTGTCAACAAACACATAAAGAAAGACAGGAAAAAACCTACAAGAAAGAAAGAAAGAAAGAAAGAAAGAAAGAAAGAAAGAAAGAAAGAAAGAAAGAAAGAAAGAAAGAAAGAAACGACAAGAAAGAAAGAAAGAAAGAAACGACAAGAAAGACAAGAAAGACAAGAAAGGCAGAAAGAGGATGTACAGTTGGTTGGCACCAAGGTCCGCCATCATAACCAATCAAGCCAAGGCCAGATAGAATGGAGGGAGATATCAACGGCAGTATCCAGCCACAAATGTGGTAAAAAACGGTGACTTGAGTGGGTAATACGGGTCGTTGTAACGAAACCGTTATCAACATGTTTATGACAATTATGAGCCACCAAATGTTGATGCTGAGGCAAAAGTACGTAAAGAAGAAACCTGTTTTTGCATGGATCAGAAAAAAGAACGAAGAATGGACAGGGAAGGGCATAGAGGAGAGCGAGAACGCACCCCATGCAGCACAAGCACCGCCTTTTCTGGGTGTTCTATCTTCAAGGCAACGAAGCTCGTCCCACCCGTAGCCAATAGCCCATAAAGCGTTCAAGCATGCCAAAAATATTTGAAACACCATCCAGAACGTCTTTTAATTTGAGAAACGAAGCAACAGGTATTAACGGGAATGAATGAAGAGAACAAGGCAGTGAACAAACAAGGAAGGCAGGAAAGAACAAGCATGAAAGCAGAACAGAGAGATGGTACCAAAGTACTCAACGGACTTTTACGGGTGGCGATTGCTCTTCCAATCTGTGTCAGCAAGAAGAACAAACACGCCACAAAAGAGATCAGCCAAAACGCGGTGGAGATGCCATCCCAACCGTCCCATTCCTCTTGGGTGTAGAGCGGGTTGGGACAAGGAAGCGTGCATTTGCCTTTGCCATCTTCTACTAGTTCTGGAGGACAAGGATATACTGGATACAAGCCTCTTTCTTGTTCTGATGTTTGTGAAAAATAGGTTAATAACGTTGTTTTCTTTTTTAAAATATACATTCTCTCTCGCTCTCTTCTCTCGCTCGTTCTTCACTCTTTCTGTTTGTTGCCATATCCTTCTCTGGTACTGGAAAAAAAAAAGCGTGAAGATGTACCTTCAGTATACTGCAATGAAGAACAAGGAACTTCCACTGTAGTTCCATTCGATAAGGTGTGCGTGGTGTTGCCTTCCGGAAGCAACGGACAAATGTTTGGTGGCGTCGTGCCAGTTACCTCGAAAAACGCTTCACATTCCACAAACAGGTCTTGACAGACCGAACGACAAACCTTTTGCTGGAATTGTCGATCTTCTTGATGCGAAGGCGAGTCATAGGTGTAACATGAAGGATACGCCAGTTGGCAGATGAATTCAGCTGCTGCTTTTTGGCAATTTAACGGAGCCACCGCGAACGGCTGCATATATTCACTTTGGAAAAAAAAAAGGTTTTACGTTTTGGTTTGAGAGATAGAAAGAGAAACATCAAGACAGAATGGAACGACCAAAAAGCAAGAAGGAATTAAAGGAAAAAACGAAACGAAAAACAAGCAAGAAAGAGAGTAACAAACACATCAGACGGAGTTCGAAGATAAAAAAAAACAAACCTAACGGCCTCTTCCGTCCATGGCGAATGGACTGATGCATTAGTGCCCAACAGCGTCTCGCAACTTTGCGGCACCGCATAGCCCACCGCATCCAATGAAATACAAGAGTCCTCCGCCGCCGCTGCCGCCGTTAAAACATTCCGCTCCACTATCGTACACAAAACCACCAGCAGCAGCACGAAAGAGCTCCGAGAGGCGTTGCTCGTCCTCATTCTCCGTTTTTCTCGTTTTGTCTTCCTGTTCGTTCGTTGTGTCGGTTTGTTGTTTGCGAAAGAGTTTTTTAGGAGAAACTAAAGTGGTTATAATTACAAAATGAGGTTAATTAAAGGGTAATAAAATAACAAACACCACATTCTTTTTCGTTTGCGTCGTTAGAAAAGGAGACAGAAAGAGAAAGAAAAAGACAAAAATGAATGAAGAAGAAAGAAGAGGTATCTTCTTTTTTTTTTTGTGTGTGTGTGTGTGTGTGTCATCAGTTTATGTATTCCAAAGGAAAGTCCCATATCTGTGAGTGTGTGTGTGTTTTTTTTTTAACCAGTGTTAAACATAAAACAAAATGCAAAAAGTTAAAGGTTGAATATATACAAACCTTAACAGTTCGGTCCCAACATCCAGAAATAACGCGCGACTCGTGCACGTCCACGGAGTAAACGCGATGCGTATGTCCATGCAAAGTGCAAACGCATCTCTTTCCTGGAATGTCCCAAACTTTCAACATTCCGTCGTAGGAAGCGGAGACCACTTTTGTCCTGCCGAAAACTTTCAGGTGGCTGATCTCGTCTTTGTGGCCGCGAAGAGTGTCTGTGCACGAGCCGTTCTCTGCGTTCCACACTTTGATAAGCCCACGAGCGGAGCCAGAGATGAGCATCTTTCGAGCCACGGAGGATTGTTTTTGCGAGGAAGAGGGGATGGAGGCGGAAGTGGAGCGAGTGAGAGAGGCGGCAGAGGGTCTTCCCGAGGGCATGCCTTGAATGACACTTCCCGCCCTTCGTGAGGGTGGCTCATCACTTTCGTCTTCGCTCGCTATTAAAATGAATTAGAAGAGACCGCAAAAATAACAGAAGAGAGAAGTGGGAAGAAACGAACTTTCGTAGTTTCGTGCGGTGGAAGGAGTTTCTGGTTCAGAGGACTCATCCTCGACCTGCACAGAGGCGCTCCTCTTCCTTCCTCGGATTGTTCGTTTCTTGATGTCGGCTCCTTTCGTGCGTGCAAACTTACCCAATTTTGAAAGAGACTCTTGACGCTGTTATTGTTCCAAAAACTTATTTTAAAAAAAGGAACAAAAAGGGCATAAAACAAGAGGGAAGAAAGGGAGAAAAAGATACCACAGCACGTCCTTTGGGGAATTCTCCGCTTTGCGCCAACAACTCTGAGACCTCGCTTGGTCTGTTGGAGTGCGAAGTAGTCTCGGAAACGTCTTCGGCGTTGGGATTGATCATGAAGCAGAAGTCGTTGACAGAACCTCCTCTTCCTTCGCTCATCGTCTTCATTGGTTTTCCTTTTTGTTGTTACAAACGTAAGTTGTAAACCAAAAATCAAAAAACAAAAGATAGAAAACAAACCTGTGATAAGGTTCCATTGAATGACTTGAGCGTCGCAAGAGCCACTGTACGCGAATCTCAACGACTCGTCCAAAGAAACACATTTAACCCAATCTCTATGTCCCTTCAATATCTTGAAACATTTTCCTGTTCTGGCTTCCCACAACTTTGGTTTTTGTTTTGTTGTTAAGAACAGTGAAAGAGAACAGAGACAGAGACATAGAGAAAACAAACCCGTAAAGTGGTATCTCGGGAACCAGTAATGAATGTTCCTTTGGGATCAAAGAATTGAAGACACTCTATGGGACCTGTATGACCAGTGAACGTTTGAACGGGCTTCTTTCCTTGCCGGATGTCCCACAAACGAACAGAGTTATCGTAGGAACCGCTAGCAAATAGTGGCATGCTGGTTTGTAAACAGCAAATAGAGCCTTCGTGTCCTTCGTACGTTCTTATCTTGCTGCATTTTTCCAAGTCCCAACTATTTTTGAAAGATAGCTAATGAGGAAAGAGCGAGAGAGAGAGAGAGAGAGAGAGAGAGAGAGAGCAGAAAATAAGAAAACATACAGCTTGATGTTGGAATCGTAAGAGCCGCTGAGCAGTCGGTCTTCTTCTTTCTCTATGCAGTTAACCCATCCTCTATGTCCAGTAAATGTGTGCAAGCATTCTGTCGTGAAAGCATCCCATCTGTTATATAAAAGCCCGATTAAAAAATGGTAATAAAGAAGAACAAGCAAAAAAGAGATATTACAGTTTAACGGTGCCGTCGCATGAGCCGCTGAGAACGTGAGAGTTGCCACAAGCTTTGACACACAGTACACCTTCTTGATGTCCTGTTAAAGTCTTGACAATGTAGTCATCTCTCTCTTCCACCTCGTAATTTCGTTCCTCACTTTGTTGACTTTTCTTAGGAGCAACTTGGCGTCGCGCTATAACGCCTTTGGGCATTGTTTTGGTATGCAACAGCGATTGGAAGAGCTTACGTCCTTCTTCTGAGGTTTGAGAAGAATCGTCACTGCCAATTTGCATATAGTCTATTTCTTTCTGTTTATTTACCAAAAAAAAAAAAAAAACAAAAAAAACAAAAAACAAAAAACAAAAAACAAAACAAAACAAAACAAAACAAATGTAAGAATACTAAAACAACGACTAAGAAAGAAGAAAGATAAAGCAACAAACCTTGTTTGGTTTTAGAGAGGAGATGGTTGTGGATGGTTCCACAACTGGAGCTCTCGGAGGAGCCACCCCACCTCGAGCCACTTCGAGCTCAGCATCCATCTCGTAGGCTCGGGTCATGTTAGATACAAGTTGCCCTATAGTGGCTGATTGTTCCTCGTTCAAAGCGGAGATGGTGCTCATCTTTGTTACGAAACGACGGATGATCTCAACGCTTACTCCTACCGATAACATTTTGTAGGCTGGAAAAAAGTCAGTTTAGCGAATACAAGAAAGAAGAAAGATAGAACAAACCAAAAGTAGCAAGGCCATCAAATATTTTGCTTTGTTCTTTGCAGATAAGATCAGTTCGTACTTCGGGAGTGTAAAAGGACCATTGCAGCATGTGTTTGCGAAAGTTGCCTTGATATATTTCTCCAAAGTCTTCCCTTATTTTATCTTTGAAAGTGCATTAAGTCAATTTTTGTCCAAAGAAAGTCCCAGAGAAGAGAAGTTGAAGATTCTCACTCACCGTAAAAGCATTTCTCCCAAAAGCGATCATTCTGCCAAGCATCATGTCCCACAACCGCTTGATAGATATAGTCCTGAATCTTAGTCTTTGGGTTCCATCTGTGGAAATAGAAAAGCGGTTCTATGAGACGAGAGGTACAGTCAAAGTCATCTCTCTCATTTGCTTCTCGCAGACAAATGCGAATGATCTCTGCGAGTTTATCGTAGGATTGAAGACTGAGGCATCCATCTTCGCCTTGTTTTGGTTCTCCTGGAAGACTAACATCGATGGCACGAGGAGCAGAAGACGCAGAAGCAGAAGTCTCTGTAGTTGAAGGATGATCCTGTTTGTTTGTATCTTTTTCGGGTGTTTGTTCTTTGTTGGTGTTTTCCTTCTTCTTCGTCGATTCCTTATCTTTACCTTTTGAGGCTGACTTGCTCTTCTTTTCTTCTTTGTTTTCCTTCTCCTTGTTATCTTTTTCCTTAGCATCTTTCTCCTTATCTTTGCCTTTGTCTTTTTCTTTGTCCTGGTCATGATGTTTGTCTTTCTTTTTCTTCTCCTTCTCCCCTTCTTTGCTGGATGACTTTGAGCTCTTCTTGTGCTTCTTACGTTTACCACTTGCTGTTGGGTCCTGCGAGTCAGCTTGCACTTGAGCCTCTGTCTTCAGCTGAGGTTCAAACTTGGCTTGTTCTTTTTCCAGTGCCGCCTTCATTTGTCACATTGAGTTAGACAAGAAGAAAAAGAACAACAACAAAACCTACCTTTGTTTTTGCGGCGATCATTTCACTCTCCAGAAATTCCGCCAGCTCCATTCGCATCCTTTCGTCCTTCAATATCTCAAACACGCTGTTCAGGTCCACCACCAGCGAAGTGGACTTGCCGGGAGCTGAAATCTCCACGTTGTCCACCGCTGCCATAGACAGGAATGATGCCTTTCTGCGAGAGCGATTACCCACTCTGTGAATTTCTGTAGCTGATTCTTGTCCGCTGTCGCTTCCTTCCGTTGCCGAGGAAGCAAGATCAGCTGGAGAGAACGCTTTACTGAGCCGTTTCGTGCCATGCTTCTTTTTTCGCATAGAAGATTGAGCGCTTCCTGAAGACGAAGATCCTGATTCTGTTCCCGTAGAACGAGGAGTACTAGTAGGAGAAGCAGCACGAGAAGAAGCAGCGGAGCTGTTGCTTCCTCCTCGAGGAGAGAGTGAAACGGAAGAAGAGGAAGTACTCAAGTTGACGGCTTGATCGTCTCTGTGTTGGAAGACCTGCCTAAGGGTCCGGCTGAGCCACATCTTGGACGTGCTGTTATCGAGAAGCGCGCCTTGAGAAGAGGCCGAGGAGTCTTTAGGTTTCTTGGAAGCTTTCGTTGATCGTGGATCCGAATCCGTTCCTAGAGTGCGAGACAGCTTTTCGGGTTTGATGTTCTTCAGTTTATGTAGCATGGAGGGGCGTTTGGTTTTGCTTTTCTTCTTGAGGGGACTTGGAGAGGCAGCTAAATTGTCCGCCTTGTCTTTGCCGATCAATGGAAAGCGTTTGTAACAAATGTCTCCTATTCATTTCGCTTAAGTTAGGAAAAAGTGAAAACAAGAAACAAAATAGAAAAACCAAGCTAAAATGATAAAAAGACAAAAACCAAAAGCACGAACATCCAAGGACAGAATGAAACCAATAAATAACAGAAAAGATAGAAACAGGAAAAGTAGATAGAAATACCAGAAACAGAGTCAGGTTTAGGATCAGGAACTTGGATGACGTTGGTAGAAGTTCGAGAGAGTTTGGTGTGTTTCTTCTTCATCAACGTTAATATCTCCGCAGTGGTGAGACGGAACAAGTTTTGGTGAAGGCAGTCATCGAACAAATTTTTTGTGGGCCAACTGTGCTTCGTGAGGAATGTGGAGAAGAGTTGTGTGTCTAGGAAAGTTTCAAACCATACCTATAACAAACAAGTTAAAAAAAAGGATCAGTAAAACATAGAAATGAAGAACAGTACTGCTACCAAAAACAAAAGAATAAAAAGAGAAATTAACAAAGATAAAAGAACGGGGAAAGTACTCTTGCTTGTGGCGTTCTGCTTCTAAGAAAATTGCGTTTGTTGAAAATAGCAACCGGATCGGGGAACACTCGAAGGTATGTGACGTGATCGCCATACTCTGGAAACAAGCTAACAAAGAACATCAAGAAGCAATAGCGAATGGCTTCTTCGTCTAACTCTTGTGTGTCTTCTCTTTCCACTTTTCTTCGTTGCTTTGATTTGTCATCATGGCTTGATGCTTTAGCAGAAGTTGTTGATAGTTTCGAAGAAGAGGAAGTAGAGGCGATACTTTTGCTGGAAGACGAAGCATCCTTTTCCTTTTTATCGTTAGTGGCAGTAGGAGGAGTTGGCCTTCGTTTCTTCAAAGACTTTGTGAGGCTCGTTCTTGGCGAAGACAATTCCATCAACATCTCTTCCAACATGCTTTCTTCCTCTCTGTCCGCTTTGTTTTTGTCACTATCATCATCGTCATCCTCCTCTACATCCTTCTCTTCCACCACCTGCGTGTAATAGTCATCCAAACAAGCAATATCTTTGTACAGTAAGTTCCTTAGTTCGGTTCGAAGAGTGGTCGCTTCCGGCTCTGGCAAAGGCGGCAGATAAGCTTTTATCACTTCAGGAATGTGGATGCGATTGTGATCCAAGTCCACAACCACCACTTCGGCAGTGGCTGGATCGTTGGGAGTCGGTTTATTGAGAGTGGAATGGACTCCCATGATGAAGGCTGTCGGAGAGGACATGAACTCGACGAGACACTCGGGGAGGACTGGGACGTACACATGTTGCCAGGCAAAAGGATAGAGAAGGGAGTTGATGCTCTCGGCAACATAGGTGAGAAGAGTGTATTGAGAGGACTTGAGGACGATCTTTTGTTCGCTGAGCACGCAGGAGAAGAGGAGGAGTACGTTGTCCAAGTCTAATGTATCGAAGAGATAACGCAGCGAAAGCTGTTGAAAGCAATAAACGTGAGGAGAGAGAGAGAGAGAGAGAGAGAGAGAGGAGAGAGAGAAGGGAGAAGGGGAAGTCACTAACGTCCGTTTCGGGAAAGCTGTTCTTTGGTTTAATTGTCAGACAAGGACTGACACGGCCGATGGTAAGACGAAGCGAGTCACCGGGAGAAGGAGGCAGGAAGACATGATCCAAAAGCTGCTTCACATAGCTGCTGATGTAGACTGAGGAAGGCCGCTGCGAGATGGCGTACAGCTCGCAAAGCCAATCGCGCAAGAAAGTAGGATAGGAGGCCTTACAGAGAACACAAATGGACTTTGGAGCGTAAAGCTTCTTTGGCAAAAGCCCTTCCTTCCTCGGTTCCTCTTTTTTAGTCAATTCTTTCGTCTC
The DNA here is from genome assembly GCA_031835245.1 of Balamuthia mandrillaris. Taxonomy (NCBI): domain Eukaryota; phylum Discosea; order Longamoebia; family Balamuthiidae; genus Balamuthia; species Balamuthia mandrillaris. Next base: position 62,093 of record JAVKOQ010000269.1, read on the forward strand.
CGTTTTTGTCTCTTGTTGCTTGTTGTGTTCGCTGTTGTTTGCATCCGCAGAACTTGGTTGTTGTGATTCTGTTGATGTTGTAGTTTTAGAAGTGGCCGACGACTTCTTCTCTCCTATGTGAGAGAAGAACTTCGCGATTTCCTCTTCTTCCATCCGCTCATAAAAGGTCAGACAGCAGCCATAAAGATGAGAACCATCCACTGCTGTTGTCACCATAGGAAAGTATAGCGGTGGTGGCGGCGAGCTCTCTTTCAGCTGAACTCCTCTCGGATAACAAAACTGTAGTCATCATGCGTGCATCAAAATAAAAATAGAGGTACAGTTTGCAAAAGTGCGCCAATAAACAAAAAGGAAGTGGACAAAAAAACAAGTGATAAAAAGGAAAACCGAGTAGAGAGAATGAGAAGCAGAGAACGAGAGGAACTTAGTGGCAAAGAAGAGAAACAGAGAACAGAAGCAATGAAAAAGAGGAGGAGATGTACCATCCAAATATGAGGAGGAAGCGAAGAGTTGGGCCTGTCTTTGACAGGGTATCGAGCCAACACGTTGGCCTTCCATGCCATATCCAACGGACCAGGCTGCCGCGCCGCGCTCGAACTCGGAGCTGCACTCGTTCCTCTCACTGAGTGTTTGTTTTTTGTTTGTTTTGGTTGCATGAGAACATGCCAAAAGGAGAGAGGGAGGGAGGGAGGGACGGAGGGAGAGAGAGAGAGAGAGAGAGAGAGAGAGAGAGAGGGAGAGAGAGAGGGAGGGAGAGGGAGAGAGAGAAAGAGAGAGAGAGAGAGAGAGAGAGAGAGGAGAAGGAGAGAATTGAGAAGGGGAGTGCGCACTCTCCAGAGAGGAGAGGGGAGAAGAGAGAAAAAAGATAAGGGGAGAGGAAAGATGTAGAGAGGAGGGAGAGCAGAGCAGAGAATAGCGAGAGAGAAGGCTGAGAGGGCAGAGGGACGAACGAGAGAGGATGGGCTTTTGCTCTATGTACGGCGTTGGCGCTTTGCTAAAATCCAATCCCACAACGATGAAGTACTGAGCCAGAAGTTTCTGTTCCTCCTGCTCCTCCCCACCTCCTTCCTTTGCGTTTGCCTTGGGGTTGCCTTCTTCCTCCTGGTCCGCCTTGGGCGAAGAAGGCAGGCTCGTTTTGTCCTGCTGCTCTCCCTTTGGCGACCGGTCCGCCCTCTCCTTCAGCTTGGCGGGGACGGTTCCCTCCTCCTCCTCCTTCTTGTCCTTGTCGGCTCCATTGGAGAGAGCAAGGGGAGGGACGGGACTGGTTTTCTCCTCCGACATATGCGGGTTTCACTTCAAACCAAAAAAAAAAATCCACTACGTTAAAAAAAAAAAAATAATAATCAGTCTTGGAAGAGAAGAGAGCTGAGAGAGAGAGAGTTACGTTGGTTGAGCAACAACCAAACAAAAAAAAAAAGAGGAGGGAAAGTGGAGTTGACGGCGGAGGAGAGACACGCACCTCTCTCTCTGTTTTGCTGCTGGTTCCCTTCCCGCTACTCTTTTTTTTGTTTATTATTATTTTTTTGTTCCAAATGAAGATAGCGCAAAAAAAAAAAAAAAAAACGAGTAACCCGGAATTTTTTGTCCGTTACGGCCTGCTTTTTTGCTGGGACGTCGTCTCATTATTTATTATTATGAAAATTGCTGAGCTGTGCTAGATGACCCGTTCTCATAAAAGTTCTAATGAATTAAACGCATACTTGGCATGCCAAAGATTCTTAGCGTTCTGAGCGTGGTTTAGATGTTTTAAATTATTGGCATTTCTCGGTGACGTCAGCTGAGGCAGGAAAGAAACAAACAAAAAAAAAAGATGATGTCGTGGAGAGGAGGGCGTGCGGTCGGTGGTTGCAGGCCGGCGTTGTGGACGTTCTTCGTGATGGGGAGCAACGGAGGAGTGGTTGGCCCTGTTCAGCAGTCCTCCTGTCTCCTCGCACGGGCACCTTCTACATGTACCTCTCTCTTCTCGTTTGTTTGTATTTTTTTTTTGCGTTCGCTACCTGATCATCTTTTCTGAATCTTAGCTCCAAGGATCGCTCTCCACTCCTGGCAAGTCTCCCGTTCGGTGCGGCAAATGCACGCCTCCTCTTCGCTTTTGTTCTCCGCTGCCGAAGGAACGACGCACCCAGCCTCACGTGAAGCACACGATCCCTCCACCAGGAGACGAAGACGTGGCAAAGGCGTTGTCCTCAGCAGGACAGAAAAGAAAGAGCTCTACTCCACGCCACGAAGCCACAGCAGCAACAAGGGAGCATCCGCAAAGCAACAAGAGAGAGAAGAAGAAGACGAAGTAGTCGCAAAAGACAAAGAAGAGCACAACCAAGAGGACAACAATGACGACGACGAAACCAAAGAATTGATCACCTTGTGGCAAGAATACGCTCGTCACAAAGAGAAATGGCCGCTCATCTTCTCTTACCTACAAGGCCTCCAAACAGAAATGGAGAGAGCAGAGAGAAGAGGGACAGTTGAGGAGGAAGAGGACAAGAGACCCTCCCGAAGGAAGCAAAGGAAGAGGCCACTGCCACCCATCTTTCTTGTGAACCTTGTGCTGCAACAAATGGTGGGCAGGAAGAACGACCTCAGGGCAGGAGTGGAGCTGGTGAAGCAGGCCAAAGCGTGCGGCGTGCCGCTCTCCGCGGCCACCTTTAGTTTGTTGATAAGCGCCTATGGAAAGGCCGGTCAGATGGGTGCCATACAGAGGGCGTTGCAGGTTATGGAGGAAGAGGGTGTGCCGCTCAATGCTTTTGTTTACAGGTTTTTTTTTCTTTCCTCTCTCCCCTTTCTTCGTTCTCCTTCCTTTCTCCTTCTTCTTTGCAATTCTTCTTACATAGATACGTGTTAGTGCCTTGATATCAGCATACGCACATGCAAAAGATAGCGAGACCGCCGCTCGGTATTTTGTCGAGATGAAGCAACAGGGCATGAGGCCGGACGTAGTGACGTACTCTGCCCTCTTGAACGCCTTTATTGAAGGTCAACAATTGGGCCAGGCCGAGTCTCTCCTCTACGACATGAAAACAGAAGCAGAAAAGAATGACGACGACAATAACGAAACCAACCAAACGAAGAAGAAGAAGAAGAAGCAGAAGACGTTTAGGTTTGATGCTCATGTCTACTCGTTGATGCGAAAGTTGGTGGCGCGGCTACGCTTGGAAGGAGAGGAAGAACGAGCCAACGACTTGATCGTGGACTTTGATATTCGCGAGAGAAGCAACAACACGACCTCTGTCTCAGTCGAGGAAGAAGCACAACAACACGAACAAGGAGATGAACAAGAACAGCGAGAACAAGAAACAGGAGAAAGTGAAAACGAAAAAAGAGAGTAAAATAATTATCTTCTATTCACAAAAAAAAAAAAACTTTAGCAACAATGCCCTTCGTTCTTTTCTTTTTCTTTCGCTCTGCGCTGCTCGCAAGGCGAGTCGTTGTTTGCTTTCGAACAACACTCAGGTTCTCTGAAGATATCTTCGATGTGAATGAGTTTGTGTTGGCCGTCCTCCGTGAAGCAGGTGCAGGTGCTATAGGGCGGCGCATAGAGGTGCAACGTTATGCTTGTTCCGTCATGCTCGTTTACCATGCGATGCGCCAACGTCCCTTTTCAAAGGATTAGCAAAGCAAAGCAAAGCAACGCAAGAAGACCATAAAATAATAAAAGCAAAAAAGAAAATACCATCCAGGCTGGAAGACTCATCCACATCCAAGACCTTATTTCCAAGCCTCAATATCTTGGCTCTGTTCGGCCAGACCGAGTACTGCGTCTCCAACATTCTTCCTTGCAACACTTTGAGCCACACGCTGGAGCCAGAGTGGTCGTGGATGGGGCTCTGCTGGCCCTTCTCCCAGCAGGCCATCACCAGGGAGAAGCGCTTGTCCTGTGCCACCAGCACCCTCGTGTAGTGTTGCTTGTTGAAGCGGGCGTATGCTTGATACTCCCTGTTTGTATTAACGTTTCGTTCGTGTAAATTATCCATTTCAAACAATCAAGACGAGAGAGAGAGAGAGAGAAGACCAGAAGCAAAAAGAGAAGAAAAAAACATACTGAGGATGAAACTGGAAGGAATCAACAAGCTTCCAAATCTTGGTGGCATCGGCCTCATGCGCAAACTCCGTGCGGAGGACAGACACAAACTGCTGAAAGTTAGAGAATACCATCTTTCTGAACTGCAAACAACGCGGCGAGGGCAAAAACGTTTGCTTCGTCTTATTTTCTCCTCCTTCTTCTGTTAACTTTCTCGAACGTCGTTTCGTTTCTTTGGGTTCTTCTTTCTTGTCTTTCTCTTGTGCCACAGCAACATCAATCAAAGGAATGTCCACTGCCCCTTCTTCTTCTCCTTTCTTTTGCTCTTCGTCAACTACTTCTTTTGTTGAGGTGTTGTTGTTTTTGGAGCAGTAAATAACGGGAACGACTTTGGATTGCCCGGATTGCTCGTCCTTGAAGCAACATTCGATGTAAGGGGGGAAGTAACAGTGGAGGGAGATTGCCTTCTCCGTGGCGCTCGCATTCCTCAGCTGATGATACTTGAGGGAGTCCGCCTCTTGCAGGACGCCATCCTCGGAAGTGATGCGGCGTTGAGCGGTAATTTCTTGCTCGCCTTCATTGGTAGAGTATTCTAGGATGTCCAACTCGCCTTCCAAGACGCGATACCATACTTTACGAGGAACGGCCTTGCCTTCAGGGGCGTGGTTGTGAACAGGCCTATTTTGTAAACAAAGAAAGACATACTTTAAGTAATCGAAGGAGAAGAAGATCAAACACAGAAGAAACCTACGTTCCCTGGCCGCCATTCCAACATATCAACACTAAGGAGAAGTGTTCGTTGAAGGCAACGAGAACTCGTTGGTAGCGATGCTCCGAGAAGTGAACGTACTCTTTCCATTCTCTAATAAAAAAGAAGATTTAAAAAGAAAATCGGAAAAAAGTTGAGAAAAGAAACTACGAACGCTGGTTCGAAACAAAGGTTTCCAAGTAAGTATTCAATGACAGAACCATGGAGCTGACTATCTGTAAGTTAGAAGATGATTCAACGTTAGATACAAGGTTACACCTTCCGTAAAATATGCTAGCCTTTTACACACCTCCAACTTCATTGCAAAGTTTGTCAACCAAAGTAGAAAGGTTGGGAACTGGATTGCGCACGTTGGGTAGAGGATGCTAAACCATCCAGAAAAATAAGCAACAGGAGAGCCTTAATGAGAGCTTGAAAGTGAAGAAAGAACTAACCTCGACCAAAGGTCTCTGCGAGGCATATGCCTGGGTGATAGTGACAGTCCTTTTGTCGCCCGTCTCTTTATCGAAGCAAAAGCATTTGGCATAAGGCGGAGAGTATATGTGCAGCGAGATGCAAACTTCATCCGTTCGTGCGTTACCCATTTTGTGGACTCCTTGCGAATCTGTAAATACAACAACAAATGAGAATGGAATGGAGAGAAAGAGAGAGAGAGAGAGAGAAAAAGAAAGAAAGAAAGAAAGAAAGAAAGAAAGAAAGAAAGAAAGAAAGAAAGAAAGAAAGAAAGAAAGAAAGAAAGAAAGAAAGAAACGACAAGAAATGACAAGAAAGAAAGAAGAAAGCAATAAACAGAGAGAGAGAGAGAGAGAGAGGAGGGAGAGGTTACTGTCAATGTAAGCAACAGAATCGGTGGGCATGGGAGTTACTTTGAGGACGTCCACCTTACTACCGGATTCATTCTCATTCACGCGATAACGGACTTCTTCCATGTCGCCTTGTAAGACCTTCATCCAACAACTGGCTGTAGCATGATCGTGGATTGGGCTGAAACCAAATACAAACAGGAAACGTCAACAAATGGGACGAATAATGGAACAAGAGAACAGAGTACAAACCTTGCTTGACCTTTCTCCCAACAAAGCAACAAGAGAGTAAACTTTTCATCGTAGCCAACTAAGTTACGAGTGTAGTGGCCATCTTTGAAATGAGCATATTGTTTGATCTCTCTGTGATTTTCAGTAAGTACAGTAGAAAAAAGAAGAAAAAAAATAAGAGAGCAACTGACTTTGGGTTAAAACGAAGAGAGGCTAAAAGACGACTGATGTGATTGATTGTAGCTGTAGTGCGATCTGAAGAAGTCTCATTCTTCAACTCATGACGAAGCAAATCCACCAAAGAATCAAAAGACGTGTATACTACGTTTTGTTGATGAGCCAATTGTGCCTTCAATCGACATTTCCCCTGAACAACGACAAGAAAAGTAAGCAGATATGAACAAAAAAAATTGAATGCTCGTTATAATACCTCCAAACCAGCAACGGGGCGATAAACTACTGGAATTGTGCCCTGCCGCCCACCAGAGGCGTTAAAGCAGCACTCAAAGTATGGAGGAGAGTAGAGATGCACGGAAACTGCTCTAGTTTTCCCTGAGTTGCCCATCTTGTGCTTTACCATTGATTCTGTTTTTGTTATGTCATAAATAGAGAGAGAGAGAGAGAGAGGGAGTAGCAAACAGAGATAAGCAAAAGAAAGGATTAAAGGAGAATGAAAAGAAGAAAGAGATACCATCGAAGAAAAGAACGGGGCTCTGGTCGTTATACTGAGAAACATCCAGCACTTCAGAGTACTGTGTGTTTGGACAGTAGCACTTGTACTTCGTGAGCGTCAGTTCTCCATCCAATACTTTGACCCAGCTCCTCTCTCCCGTGGCGTGATCATGCACTGGTCTGTTTGAGAGAGAGACAGAGGGGAGAAGATTCAGCAAGATGAGCGCGAATGACAATAAAACGCTATTATAAAAGAGCTCACGTTTCTTGGTCTTGGTTCCAACAAATAACCATCAAAGAAAAGTTATCATCGAAAGCTATCAAGTTACGGCTGTAGCAGTGCTCGTCAAAGTGCATGTAGTCCTTCCACTCACTAGTAAAACAAGCCAAATGTCAGAAATGAGCAGCGAAGAGAAGATAGCGATGATTGAAAAGAGAGAGAGAGAGAGAGAGAGAGAGAGAGCACAACAAACAAAACGAGAGTGGCGAAAGAAAAACGACAAGCGAGAGAAAGCATAAGAGAAAGGAGAGCGAGGGCATCAAGGACAACGCACTTCAAGGAGAACTGGAAAGACTGCATGAGGTGCAACACATGGCTGGGCGACGGTTCTCCTTTCTCAAACGCTCTGGTCATGGTCCGGACGAAGGAGATCACATTGCAAAAGGTCTCACCGCTTTCTCCTTCCTCTTTTTCTCCGTCAGTGCTTCCTACTCCTCCTTCTCCTGCCAACTCTTGCGCTCGTCGGATGGTTCGAGGACTCTCCACAAAGGAGAGAGTTCGTTCTCGCTCCTCGTCCTCGTCCTCCTCTTCTGCCTTCCGCCCTCCTCTCCTCCTGTTGTTCTCCTGCTGAACTCTTTTCTCTCCTTTACTTCCAAGCAGCAACTTTTTCATCCCTTCTCTTTTTTTTTTCTTTGTTGCTTTGCTGATCTCCCTTGGAACCTTTCTTCCAGTCCAATCCAATCCAATCTGTTGATGAGAACAAAAAAAAAAGACGTAGCGAAAAAGTGAGCTTCTGTTGTTTCGATGCAATCAAAAAAAAAAAATAATGCTTTTTTTTTTGATGCTCGGTGCAATAAAACAAAAACTTGAGAGAATTCGAAAAACAAAGGAGAAGTAGATTACCCCCACCAAGGTACAAGGCGGCAGAAGGTCGCGACTTTGACTTTAGTTCTTTTTCTTTCTTTCTTTCTTTCTTTCTTTCTCCGTTTTAACGCTAAAAAGGTGCGAAAAGCTTGGGAGGGGTCCTGAAACTGCGAAAAACACCTTAAAAGCGGATGAACGAACCAATCGGAAA
>JAVKOQ010000270.1:0-52500 GCA_031835245.1 Balamuthia mandrillaris
GAAAAATAATACAGGTAAATGTTAAGTGATTCCATCCGCAAGCTAGTCACATGCACATGCAGTGAACCTGGGCATAAGAAAGAAGTTCTCTCTTGAATAAATGTTGATACACCAAACAACAACAAAAGTTCTGTATAAAATTATTCCTCTTGTTTGTACTCTCTTGCTTTTCCATTCATGTCTCGACAGTGATTGCCTTCATCTTTGGTTCCTTGTTGCTTGGAGGGAGGGTCTTTGTCACTGCTGCCATCACTCTGTGGGCCTTCATCTTTTTTGCTTTCTGGTGATGAACTTGAACCAGAAGGAGCACTCTCTCTCTCTCTCTCTCTTACTCTCTTGCATGTTAATATCAATAAATGTGGTTATTGTAACCTTATGCTATCCCTCCTTCTCGGTCTTGTTTGCATTGATGAACTCCTCTTCTCGAATCCTTCTGCTGAGCCTCTTTCTACTTTTGGTTCGGGCAATACCGCCGCTGCTGCCACCACTTCCATTCTCTCCTGTTGCAGAGGAGCGCTCGCTCGACTTTTTCTTTACCGTGAGAATGCCGATCAAGGACGTGGCTTTGGTGAGCAGGTCTTGCTCTGTTTTGTGTTTGTCAAGAGCGGTCTTTAGCAGCCTCACCACCCTTTTCTCGGCGAGCAGGGCCCGCACTTTCTCAGAGCGAGAACCGGTCTTTGTGACAAGCAGGTGCAAACTCTCCACACAACAACTGGCAATGCTATCGTTCGCAATGTGTATCTCGAGGTTGTTGAGGAGGGCTCGCACCAACCGTTTGGTTAGCTCCTCTCTGTCCGTTTGTTGTTCTCCACTGCTGCCATTCTCCACGCCGCTCAGTGCTAGTATTTCACCGCTGCTTACCGCGTCCTTGTTCTTGATAGAAGTGTGTTTGAGCAGGTGAAGCAGCGCGCCGGCAGCCTTGAAGATGACCGTCTCACTGTGGGCGTGGTTCTCGTGGGCCAGTACAAAGGTCTCAATGGCGCCACGTTGGATGAGAGCGGCCTTGCCCTCCGGGTTGTCCACCATTAGCTTCCATAGGGCGCTGCATGCCTCTCTTTGTACTGAGTGAGAGAGAGGGAACCGCTTCATGACGCTGAGGATGATAGGCAGCACCGCTTTCTCATGTGTGAGGCTCTTGTTGTGAGAGAACTTGTGGTCCTTAGGAACCATGCCTTGGATCAACATGTGGGCCGTTTTCTCAGACAACAGCCCGAGCAGCTCTGCGCTGTCCTGCACAACAGGTTGAGGTTGAGGAGCAGTTGGGGGAGCTTTAGTCAGCCGCTTTTTCTCCTTCTCCAATCGCCTCCTCTGCTCCTGTGCTTTACGCAGCTGCTTTTCGGTGTTGGCGAGTTTGCTACGCAGCGAGGTCACCTCGGCGTTGCAGGCGACAGTTGAATCTTCGCGTGTCATGGACTGCTGCAAGCGAGCTTCTTGCTCTTTCAAGTCTTTCTCCAGCGCCTCCAGCTGGCGCTGCTTTTCATCGAACTGTTGTTGCAGTTGCTTGAGTTTTTTCCTCTCTCGCTTGGCTCGTTCCTCCTTCTTGGCTTTCTCTGCCTCCATAGTCTTGATCCATTGCTTCAGTTCGGCCACTTCTTTCTCGTTCTTCTCGTTCTTTTCCTTGGACAGCAATTCTAGCCTCGTTTGCTTCTCCCGAAGCTCCTCTTTCTGCTTTTCCATCTCTTCTTTCTCCTGAAGGATCCGTGCCTTCTCCCTCTCCAACTCTTCCTGCATTTGTTGAAGTTTCTGTTGCTCCTTTTCCAGTTCTTCCTTCTTCCGGAGCAGCCGCTCTTCTCTTGCTCTGAGCACCGACAATCGTTTCTCCTCCAGGCTGAGGCTCTCCAAGAATAGTTCGCGTTCGCGAGTTTCTATGCTGGACTCGCGTGCCTCCAACCTCGTAACCATCGAAGCATACTCAGCTTCAAGGCTTTGCGTTCGCTGAGCGAATTCCACTTTCTTCTGCTTGTGCTCCAAGACCGCTTTTTCAAGAACCGCTATCTCCTCTCGAACCTTTTCCAGAGCGCCATCAATCTCGGCAATCTTGGCGCGTAGATCCGTGAGCTTGGCCTCCTTGTCTTTCTTCTCTTGCTCCAACCGCTTCTTTTGGTCAACATCTGGCTCGAAGATGTGACACATTTCTCTAACGTAGGTATCTCCCAGTTTGCCTTTGGAGCTGCCAGCAGGAGGATCGTCTCTTATCTTTATGGAGCCGACGACCTCTTTGCCTAGTCCTACTTCGTATATCTGCAATATGGTTGCCATGCGCTCTCCTTCCTTCCATAAAACCTGCTTTTGGAGTTCCACCATGCGGATCTCTTTACTTTGCAGAGCGTTGTTCAGTTCTTGCCTCGCCAACTCTCGCTGATTCCAACTTACGTTCATTTGATGCCATTGCCTGTTCAACTCTTTACGCTCTTTCTTCAGCTTCTTTTGTTCATTCTCAAGCTTCTTGCCGCGTCTTTCCAGCTCGTTCTCTTCCGCCGCAGCAGCAAGCAACTCTTCCTCTTCAGATGCACTGGAACTCTTCTCCCCGTTATTGAAAGCTCTATAAGAAGCGGAGGAAGGGGATAAAAGGTCGTCTTTGGTAGAGGCATTGCCTTCAGCACTGCCAGCAATAGCGCTGTCAGCCAAATAGACTTGAACAGCACCACTGCTCTGTCTCTCCACGTCGTCCTTGCATTTGGGGCCTATGTTGGGACATCCAGCAAATAATACCGTTTGGCGCGACTTCAGGAGCCCCTCCACAGCTATCTTGTAGAGTGGAGCCTCCGTGACCGCCGAGCATTCTTCTACCACCAACGTCTCCAAAAGAGGACATGTTTGAATGATGCTCAATACAGCCGAGTCATTGAGAGCGTTGCACTGGCATATCAGCACGTCCATCACGGACTCGCCATAAAGTCCTTGCACCACGAATATTTGAGCGGTCGGGTCTGTTACCTCCTTGGTGAAGAAGGATTCGCTGGCTATCCACTCGGTGTATGCTTCCTGAGGTGTGCGCGTGCGTTCTCCTCGGCTGTCCCTTAGCTTTGGCACTGATGCCAAATATTGCCTGAGCGTGAGTGCTGAGGAAGAAGCATCTCTTTCAATCTTGCTGTCACTGCTCCCGACATTAACAGAGGTGCTTGGGATAGGTTTGTCCAGCTCATCTTGCAGCAAATCCTCCATAAAGACCTTTTCCATACCAAAGAGCATGTGATAGCACTTCATGATAGTCCAAAGCGGAGAGCCAGCAGCGTCATTGGCAGTCTTGAGCTTGGCATAGTATCTCCCGACTACCGGATCCACTGCCTCCATCAGCGAACGCAGAGAGCATGGCTTCCTGCGGGCCTTTTTGTCCTCCTGTAGACAATTCTTGATGGCTTTGAGCTTGCGATGCAAGTTGATTGCGGTGCCGGGAGCTATCTTGATGGGCAGGTTTAGCTTCTTGAGCTCCTTCTTGGTGATGATCTTCTCTCGAAGCATTTGCTTGTACTCCTCGTTCTTTCGCATCAGGTCCTTCAACCAATCCCTGACTATGACCTCTGGCTGCATCTGGCGAAGTTGTTCCGCAAAGGCCTCGTCCATGCTCTCCTCCATCTGTGGGAAGCAATAGAGGATATTGAGCATGCCAGGAAGGTGTCCGAAACTCAGAGATAGGATAGGGTCTATGAACGAGTCGTCGTTGTCTATGCAGACAAGCTTTCTGCCAGCGAGACTGGGGCCGCCTCGCGTTGGGACAGCTGATTCGGAGCGATGACGATTCAGATCTTCTGACGATGACATTGAGGAAAGGGAGGAGGGATGGCCAAGGATAAAGTTGTCGGGTTTGCCGTCAGAAGGATTAGTGAGGAGACCCAGCACCACCATTATCGAAAAGTTCTTTTTGTCGATCTCCCTAAGCTTCCTTTCTGCTGTTTTCACTTTCTGCTGAAGCAGTTGCTTGAAAGAGGTATCATAGTCCTTCCACACAGGATGCCGCGCCAGCTGCAATACGGGCATACCTCGTTGGTTAAGGCTAGCACCCACCGAGGAGGAGGACTTGCTGTTCATGTCCTCAAAGAGCCATGGCACCACTGTCCAGTTGAGACATCCTTCTTCAAATACCAGGAAAGAGGCCTCCAGGAACTCATAGAACTTCTTGGCTTGCTCCTCTGAGAGTCCTTCCTCGGTAGAACTCGACGTGGCTTTCTTGAGGCCCTGTAGCTCCTCCACCTGAAGTCGGCCCAGAGCCTGGGCCAAGCTCTCTCCCTCCACGGTCTGCGATGCCAACGCTATCTTCCTCACTCCTCTTCGCGTCAACGTGACTAGGGCCGTGGGAGGCGAGCCCTCATGACTGATCAACTTGTTGAGACTGTCGACAGCATGTTCGATACCAGGATAGCTCTCGGCAAGGCTGCCCAGGTCCTGGTTCATTGCATCCTCCACAACATGGTGACCACCGACACTATCGCGACCACTTGTACTACCACTGCCGGTTACACCTCCGGTGGGCGAGTCCAACGAGGAAGGAGGAAACTCGAAAAACTTGAAGTGAATGCCCTCTGCGGAGCTCACTTTGTGGGTACCGGTGGCATTGGTGCGTAGCAGCCTGCCTTTGGAGTCCAGAGGGACGATCTTACGGGCCAGCTTCTCCTGAAGGAAGTAGGTGCCCTTCCCGTAAAGACTGATTTTAGAACTGAAGAGGTTGGCACTGCTCGTGTTGACATTGGAGCCGCCGATGTCGTTGCAAAAGGCCTCATAGGCCTTTACGATGATGCGAAGGTTCTTAACGACGAGCTCTGTCATGTCTCGCGGTCCTTCGGTCGTGTCATCTTCAGCATTGGAAGCAGAAGAGGTAGAAAGAGAGGGAATTGCTAGTTTGGCGGCGCTGGCTGCCCTCTTGCCACCAACGCCAAAAAAGGAGGACCTGCGCCGGTTGGTGCGGCGGAGGGTCAGTCCCGCGCCGGTGCTCTTGGTCTCCAAGTGTTGGATAAGGGTGTTGAGCTGTCCGCACAGCTCCTCTATGTGCTTAAAGTTGTTCTGCTTCTTCTTGAACTTGCGAAAAAAGGAGTTTCGGCCCTGCATTTGAGAGCCACCTGCTCCAATTTGAGAACCTCCCCCAAAGCCTTCTCCTCCAATCCCTCCGAACGGCACCGAAGACGAAGAAGAGGACTCGTCACCACCAGAGGCATCCAAGTGCTTGGAATCCCTGTCTCTATGCTCGGCAGTAGAAGTTTGTCCCACTTGTGCAATCATCATGGCAGAAGGAGAGATGCTCACGCCGGTCACCAACGTCTCGGGAGGAGCCACTTTCTCGAGGATGTTTGCAATGAAGTACTCCAGCGGACTTCCCCGTATTTCCTTCCAAAGAGTGCTCACTGCCACGGATATGGGCTCCGTCTCCATGGTTGTTAAACTTAGCAGTCGGTCTTGCAACCATTGTTGTGATTTGGCTGATGTTCCATACATAAAGAAGATATGATATGGTAAAAACCTCTGCCGCCTCCTATCTTCACTTACGCGCAACTTGCTCCCTTGTTTTGTCTTTGTGGAGAGGGCGCGTGCTTTTTTTCTATTCGATAAGGTCAGACGGGAAATAAGTTGGTCAGTTGCCACACGAAAAGGCAGTTGGTTAGCTCTAAAAATGGAGAAAGATCTTACATAGTTGCCTTACTGAACTCAGTGCTCAGCAAATGCAGGCAAGCAAGAAACCGGTTCTTGACTTTGAAGCGTTGGCTGTGTGTGCCAGCTTCCATGACGTTCAACCGCGATAGAAAGAACGGTAGCGAGTCGCAACAGCACCCCAGTCCCATCTCCTCCTTCCAGGAGCATATGGATACCTTCGCAATGCGCGGCAGACCGTTTGCAGAGGGCCATCGATGGTGTCGTGAAGCCTCTTCACATACTCGCTTTCGGCCTTCTCAATGGCCATTGTTACTGCTAGAGCGAATTCTGTCGGTGATGCTTTCTGTAGGTTTGATGTTTTGCGTGTTGAGTTTTAACTGGGTTGGAGGAACGTGGAAAGGAGAAAGTAAATACACAGTGCAAAGGCAACTTAGCATTATGGTTGACATTCATGTGGATGTTGCTGTTGCAGCAAGCGGTCCACCACCGCACCTCCAATTGCCAGTCCAGGGTAAGGCAATGGCCCGCTTCAGCTGCTTCCGTCTCTTCAGAAGGACAGAGCCAGGGCATAGGACAAGTCCAAGTGGAACACCAGCTTCCACTCTCTGGCTCTATAGGAGCGGGTGATGGGTTTGAAGGGCTAGAAGAAGAAGACAAGGAAGAAGCAGATGACGATTCTGGAGAAGAAACAGATTCAGAGGAGATAGAAGCAGGGACAGGTTTGTGCTGAAAGGAACTGATGCACACTTGGAGCAAGTAGGGAACAAGTGTGAAGTCGGCATGCTGCTTTGTTATTGCCTTCTTTGTTTGTTCTGGCGTAACATTAACAATGTATACGGCACCAACACAAGACTGCGTTGAATAAAACATTGCTACATAGATGCCTATAGCAGTTTCGAGGTTCTCTCTGATGGTGGAAGGAGGAAAGAAAAGGATAAGCAACGTCTTTCTTGAACAGAGATACAGTAGTACCTGTACATCTCCGCTATTGAATGCGCTTCATTGAGCTTAGAATCGTCCAGAGATTGAACTCGTAGTACTTGCTATAAGCATACGGAGCGTTAATAGAGATGCCATTTTTACGTGCGCACGTCTACCTTACCTCTGTAACGTGGTTGTAATGCACAAGTCTATTATGGCGAGGATCTAAGTATATGCCGTGTCCTTTACGGCTTGCTTTGCACAGGATAGCCTTTACTTCTGTCCCTTTGTCTGTATCTGTCTCAGTCGCCTTTGGGTCAACCTTCTCCTTCTCCTTCTCCTTCTCCTTCTCCTCCTGCTCTTCCGTTTCCTCCTTCTCCGCGCGCTCTTCTTTTGCATCAACAAGACCCTTAGAGTCTAAACCAGCATAAAGCTTGTAACTGAGATGCTTCATAGAACGCACGTCATGTTCCTCTATTGTGTGCCCTGTTCATGTGAACAAACAGATTAGAATGAAAGAAGGTAGGAAGGAAAGAAAGAAACAAGAAGAAGAAGAAGAAGAAGAAGAAGAAGATGAAGAAGAAGAACAACAAGAACAAGAACAAGAACAACAACAACAACAACAACAACAAGAAGGAGAAGAACAACAACAACAACAACAACAACAACAACAACAACAACAACAACAACAACAACAACAACAACAACAACAACAACAACAACAACAACAACAACAACATAAGACAACAACAACAACAACAACAACAACAACAACAACATAAGACAACAACAACAACAACAACAACAACAACAACAACAACAACAACAACAACATAAGACAACAACAACAACATAAGACAACAACAACAACATAAGACAACAACAACAACATAAGACAACAACAACAACATAAGACAACAACAACAACATAAGACAACAACAACAACATAAGACAACAACAACAACAACAACGTAAGACAACAGTGCATTACCGACGGCTTCACAAAGTACATCAGCGGGCACCAGTTGCTTCAGATCTGCGCGACAGATATGGTGGGTTTGGTTGGTTAGTTGGTTAGTTGTGGGGCAACTACTACCCACAGGCAAGAGGCGGGGAAAACTCACCCGCGGCTACCGGAAAGTATTGGAAGGGTGGCGCGGAAGCCAAGAACCCGACCGCCACACGCAGCCGTTCTGTTCTGGAGATGGAATGCACCACATTCCTCCTCACTTTTTTAATTGTAAGCATTTACCTCCTCCATCGAACAAAAAGAAGGAAGGAAAGAGGAAAGGAAGGAAGGAAGGAAGAAGAAGAACAAGGGACAAACGTTTATGGAGGTAAGGGTCCCGTGCCAGCAGCGACCATTCGTGGCATACATGGGCAGCGGCGTGCAGGTCCTGGCTCGGCAGGAAAGCAAACACGTTCTGCAGGACCTCTGGCGGCAACCCCTCCAGCTCTCCTTCTCTTTGGAAACAAGAAACGCAAGAACAAGAAGCGCAAGAACAAGAACAAGAAGATGAGGAAGCAGCACAGAGGTCTGCCTCAGCCCTTTTCTTCATATTGCATTACTGTAATCTTGTCACGACGACACGGAAACTTCGTGTCGACATGATACTTTGTCGACCAAAAAAGAAGCAGAAGGAAGAAAGGAAGCCAACACGCGAATGGCAACGAGAAGACCTCCTTTGCCGCAACGGAGGGCCTGGAGGCCTGCTTCTACCACCACTCTCTTTCTTCGGCGCCACTACTATGCTAGCAGTAGTGGTGCTGCAACTACTGCTATCGCAACGACTGCAGCAAGGAGGCGCGGCCGTCCTTTCGCCACCCGTTCTTCGTCGATCTTAACAACACACAACAACACCAAGACTGAGAGTGGTGGAGAAGGGATTTGCTCAACCTTTGCCTCATGGGAAGCGGTCAGAACGTTGTGGCACGATCGTCGTTGCTACGCTTCTGCTGCCACAGGGGCGGGGGGAGGAGGAGACAGCGAAGAAGACTACGAACCGAACGTGTTCTATTGGAAAGATCTGAGGGATGGGCGTGAGTTCTACATACTGGGCACTGCACACGTCTCTAAGCGGAGCGCCGAAGAAGTGAAAGAAGTGAGTATCCTCCATCTCTTCCTCTTCCTCTTCCTCTTCCTCTTCCTCTTCCTCTTCCTCTTCCTCTTCCTCTTCCTCTTCCTCTTCCTCTTCCTCTTCCTCTTCCTCTTCCTCTTCCTCTTCCTCTTCCTCTTCTCCTCGTCTAATAAGGCTATGGCAGCTCATCGAAAGGGTAAAGCCGGACGTGGTGATGGTGGAGCTCTGCGAGAAGCGAGCCAGAAAGCTGCGCGGCGAAATCGCTCATTCTCTAAGCCCTCAGGAGGAACTGAAGGCCCTCGTCAGTACCAGCTTCCCTGTAGGCGGCAAAGGCAACCCCTTTGGGGGAGTGTTTGGTGGTAGTAGTGGTGGTAACCCATTTGCAGGAGGAGGACATCCGTTTGGCCGAGGCTTTGGAGCAGGAGGAGGAGGAGGAGGAGGCAATCCTTTTGGCGGAGGCTTTGGTGGTGCTGGTGGAGGTCATCCCTTTGGAGATTTTGGTGGAGGCGCCGCTGGTGGTGGTTTGCTTCAAACGTTGTTGAGCAGTGCGTTCAAGTACTTCTACGCCTACTTTAAGAAGATGGGGCTGATACCTGGCGCCGAGTTTAAAATGGCTCTAGAGGAGGCTGCAAAGCGGGACATCCATGTTGTGCTTGGCGACCAAGACGTAGACGTGCGTCTCCTCCTCTATCTTTTTTTTTTTTTTTGGCTTCTTCTCACCAGATAAAGGACTTCCAACATTTTAAACAGCTGACAATGCGCAAGTTAGGAGGATCACTAACCACATCATTGCCACGCATCATGGAGTACTTAAAAACAGGAGGAGCAACCACGAATCAACCACAACATCTATCCCACGACGACGTACTGCCACCAGGTTGGCAACAGATGAGCTGGGAGGAGATGATAGAGGCCATCAAGAACAGGAATCGAGTGAGGAAGATGGTGAAAGCCATGCGGACCTATCTTCCCGAAGTCACCAAAGTTATGCTGGATGAGCGAGACGCCATCCTTGCCAACAGTCTCATGCACAAATGTAAGCAAGGGCGTGTTATCGTGGGCGTAGTTGGCATGGCGCACATGGATGGCATCGAGAAGCATCTCAAGCAGAGTTCTCCTAAAATCACTTCATAGCAGCACTCTTTCGTGCAACGGGCACATTTGTCATTGTAGTAAATAGAAAGGAAGAAAAGGACAGAGTGTTTGTTACAGATGCACTTCTTTTCGTTCTATCAGCACACCAGGATAAAATAAGTGCAATGAATATAAAGCACCTTTTCTTTTCTCAGTTAGAAGAGGAAGAAGAGGAGGAGGAAGCGGAAGAAGAAGAGGAAGAAGACCGGGGAGGATCAATCCATGGGATCACTCGGCTGTAAACGCTTATCTCCTCTGCATTCTCGCTCTCTGCAGCCAGTTTTCTTTGCTCCTCGAAGAAAATAAGTATCTCCTCCTCTGAATGCCGTTTGGAGAAATGAATGAGGATGAACGTAGTATCCTTCAAGAGGGCCACATAAGGTTTCAGCTTACTATAACATGATCACCGAAGAAGGAACGGGTGAGAAAATGCGCACAACCTAAGAGCAAAGACAAAGGTTTGTATGAGCGAACCTCCAGTGCATGTGTTGGCTCTGTTGTGCGGCTTGCTCGTGGCCTGGAATGAAGAATGTGCATTCCACAAAGATGACCGGGTAGTCTCGCAGCACGTCCTCTCCGTGCTCTGCAAAGACCTGTTCGGTGGTGTCCCCCAGAAACGCAAAGAGCGGTTTGTTCACCGTTTCCATGATCTCCACTCCCTGTGGTTGGGTTTGTGGGTCATGAGTCATCTCGTGAAGGAGAAGAAGAGATGGAATAGGAGAGTGAGAGCAGAGAGAGCAGAGAGAGAGAGAGAGAGAGAGAGAGAGAGAGAGCAGAGGGGGAGAGAGAACCTGTTTGCGCAAAAGGCCCAGTTCTCTGCCTTTCTTATCAGCAAACTCGCCCTTGAGCTTCTGCCTGACCTCGCTGAAGCAATAGCCAAGAGAGGAGACAGGGGCATGAGTGCAGCGCACAAACCGCACCGCATGGCTCTTGTCCATCGCCACCGGCTTCTCAAAGCCATGCACGATGCTGCTGCCCCCTTTCGTTTCGCTCTCTTCTCCTTCTTCTTTTGTTGTTGCAGCGGAAGAGGAAGAGGGAAAAGAGATAGGATGATAGTGGTAGCCACCGGAGCGATCCTCCCAGTCGGAGCTTTCCTGATTGAGCCGGTTCATGGCCGCCACGTACTCCTTGAGATAGGGCACAGCGGTGGCAGGGGCATACACCTCCATTTTGTTCTTTCGGTGCACGTACAGCGGCAACATCATCGAATGATCCACATCTTCGTGGGATAGGATGGATGATAAACGAAAATGAAGAAGGAACTCGCGAGACAAGGACAAATACGTACGACAATGGGTGATGAAAACACGCTCTGGCTTGAGTTGAGAGTTGGGCACGCCGGCATCCAACAACCATTTGAGCTCCTTCACCCAAAACCCCTTTTTTTATTTTTTTGTTGGAGTTGCAAGCAAGGCAGAGAGGAAAGGGATGAATGGGGAAAGGGGTACGGTGGCTTCACCGGCGCGCGAGTAGCCAGAGACAGTGAGACCACTGCCTGGCAGTTGCATGCTTTTCCATTCCCTGTAGTCCTGCATGGCCCTTCAAGCTTCTTCTTCTTTGCTTGTTTCTGGGCCTTCTGAGTGGAGGCTTTAACATCAGATCAGCTTCACTGAATCTGCATCCATGCAGATGAGGACGTCCATAGCCACAAGAGAGAGAGAGAGAGAGAGAGACGAACAGTTAGAGTTTCTTTTATTGTCGAGAAGAAAGCAAGGAGGGGGTGGGATGGAGGTGGAGACAAAGACGGTGTTTGTTTGTTTGTCCGCTAGAATACAACAGGAGGACCGGCCACAGCAAAGAGTTGCATTTGGTGGAGCAGCTCTTCCGTTTCTTCGTTCAAGGATTGCAGCTCTGTGTCGCTCAAGTTCTTTACTCCCTTTGGAGAAACTTAACGTTAACCAGAGAACAGAGAGAATGAAGTTTTGAGCAGAAAGAGAAGAAGACAGGCAAAGAAAGCAGAGAAAAGAGCAAAAGAGAAGCGAAGAGAGAGAGAGAGAGAGAGAGACGAACCCCCTTGTCTTGAATGGTCTGCTTGACCTCAAAGGTACGTGAAAGAAGCTCCAGGGCAGGATGGACTAGGGAGGAGAGGCTGCCCTCTCTTCTGAGCACTTGCAGGAACTCAAAGATATGAAGGCGGAGCATGTCTTGAGATCTAAAGGCAATGGCGATGAGACCTTCCAAACATATCACTCGCGTCTGTTTAGAATAACGTGAGAAGAAAGAGCAAAAGGAGAAAGAGAGGAAAGAGATAGAACTTGAGAAAAGAGAGAGAGAGAGAGAGAGAGAGAAAGAAAGAAAGAAGGACCTCAAAAGGAGACATGATGGCAGCTTGTTCCAGTCTAGTAACGATGGCTTTCATAGGAGGAATCAAGTCCAAGAATTTAAAGTGGAGCAACCTTTCGGCCTCTTGTTTGGCGTCCTCATCCTCTTCATCACCTTTCTCTTGTACAGGCACAGAGAGGCCGTTCATGACGGAGGATTGTCTTGTGGTGACTCGTCGTTGCTTGGGGACCTTGTGGAAGCGAACCAAGGAGAAGCAATTTTCGGCCAAGAAAGCAAATACCCTTTTCTTAATCGTAGTAATGACTTCACGCGAGTCGCAGCGTTGGTCACAATCCAGCACTTCAAAGATATTCTGGAAAGCAACATCACAATGGATCAGCTTGACTTTTGGACAAAAGTGGGCGATAGAGAAGAGGAGAGGAGAGAAGAGAAGAGAAGAGAAGAGAAGAGCAGAGCAGAGCAGAGCAGAGCAGAGCAGAGCAGAGCAGAGCAGAGCAGAGCAGAGCAGAGAGCAGAGCAGAGCAGAGCAGAGCAGAGCAGAGCAGAGCAGAGCAGAGCAGAGCAGAGCAGAGAAGAGCAGAGAAGAGAGAGAGAGAGCAGAGAAGAGAAGAGAAGAGAAGAGAAGAGAAGAGAAGAGAAGAGAAGAGAAGAGAAGAGACCGACGAAGAGACCGACGAAGAGAATGACGAAGAGAAGAGAAGAGAAGAGAAGCTAACCTCCAAAACAAGGCGATTGTACTGGATAGTGCTTATCTGTTCTTCCTCAGAG
Source organism: Balamuthia mandrillaris (assembly GCA_031835245.1). Classification (NCBI taxonomy): domain Eukaryota; phylum Discosea; order Longamoebia; family Balamuthiidae; genus Balamuthia; species Balamuthia mandrillaris. Next base: position 12,769 of record JAVKOQ010000270.1, read on the forward strand.
TCACTGTCATCGCTGTCAGCGTCGGTTGGCCTAGGGCTTACAGCGTCTACGGAGGCTGTTGGAGCATCACTAGCTGTGGGTGCCTTTGTCGTGTTAATTGGCTTTACCTTCTTCTCCTTCTTCTTTTTCTTGTCTTTCTTGCTACGATTGCTCTTTCCACTTTTGCCTGATTCTTTGCCTTCCATCTCTTTGACCTTGGAGCGTTCCCTTTCGATCTCCATCTCAATTTCCTTTATTTTCTCCCTCAGTTTCCTTGTCTCATGTTCCTTTGCCAATTCTTGGCGATATGTATCAGCGCCAACTTGCTTCAACGCGGTTTTGTCTTTGCTCAAAACGGTGCTCCAAATGGCGGTCATCACATCAGCATCTACCTTCTCTGGAAGGTATTGATACCAGTGATACACCATTTGTAGAGCAAACTCGGCAAACTCCTCGGTTGTTTCTGTGCGTTCTCTTATGCTCTCAAATAGTTCTAATACGTGATGACAAACAAGGTTTTAACAAACGTGATGGGAGTGAAAGGAAAATAGTAAACGGGGAGAGAATAGATGTACATCTACCTGAGAATAAGGCAGGAGTAAGAGCATTTCTTTTGAGCTCATTGAGTATGATGGACTGAAGACGGGTTGTCTTATGAGTGAGCGAGAGCCAGATGAGGGCTTTAATAGCTTGTAGCCTGATATAAATGTTCTTCTTTTTATCTAAAACTGACTGCAGCGACTCAATGAGGGGAAGAAGAGGATGGTCTTTCTCTTTATCAATAAATACTGCAGAGAAAACGAGTTAGGAGCAAAAACGAGAAGAGAGAGAGAGAGAGAGAGAGAGAGAGAGAGAGGCTTAATCACTTTTTTCATCACGTTGATGCTTTGTAAAAGCTCTGGCCAAAACAGCGGTGCATTTGGCCGCAGCATGAAGGAGTGGCAATGTGTTGGTTGGTTTGAGGGCATCCACCAAACGAGTAAGAATGGCAGAAATGGTGGATGCCGAGTTCTTCAACAGTAGCTCGTGTGCATACTTGGTAGGCAGAATTGAGCAAGTGACGAGGGTCTTCCATGGGCCTTGCGCCAAGCCAGCGATGGCCTCAAAGGCCACACGCTCGTTGGCATCCACAACTGCTTGACATAGTGCTTGATAATAAACACGAGTGGTATTTTCATTGAGCCCTCTGCTGCGCGGAGAGGAGGAAGGGGGCGAGGTTGCACCGCCAGAAGACTGGAACGGCTCTCGTGGTAAAGAAGAAAGTAGGGCGGTAGAGGAAGAAAGCGGGGCAGAGGACGAGGCAAGCGTGGAAGGGTCCACACAACCACTCAAAACTGCCAACAACTTTACAAAGTAGATCCTCGCAAAAGTATCGGAGAGGTTGATTTGCGGAGTTTGTGGGGTGGCAAGGTGAGGCAGAAAGACCAACACATCACCGGCCACCATCGCTGGCTCCTCTAAAGCGTGCTCGTAGCACAGAGCAATAGCATGACGAGCGCCAGCCGGATCCTCACACGCCATTCCTTGCACAATCGACTGTTACCGTATCGTCCAAAACCAAAATAGAGTGAATACGGGCTCACAAAAGGAGCCATGAAAGTAGAAAATGGTGAAATACGCACGGAAAACCATTCTTTGTTCTTTGGGTACCGAATGCGGCATGTGCTAAAAGCGGCGTATTCCAACAACGGCTTATCCAGATTTAAATCGTTCTTTCTCCGCAGCGTCCGTTTTGCTGCTTGCTGTTCATAAACAAGTCCGATAACGTATTAGTTCAAAAAATGAGAGAGGCAGAGCGGAGAGAACACGTAGTGAAAGATAGAGCAAAAACCTTATTGAATGCATCATCCACAACACCAACTTGCTTAAGAATGTCAGAAACAGCTGTCGCCAACGGAGCTGAACACAGAAAGTAATGTGGTTGTCAAAAGGAGAAACATCGTAGGGAAGAATAAGAGCAAATAATGAATAGGTACAAGTGGCTTGAAGTTCATCAGGAGGGGACAACACAGCCCATGTACGCATGCTGAGCATGCGTCTGGCAAAAGTAGCATGCGTTAGCTCAGCACCCATCACTAGTTTTTGTATAAGTAATGTGTAATTGTAACGAAAGAAAATAGCAACTGAGAAGAATCCAAGGAGACAATACCTTCGAACAGTTGCTGTTGTGAGATAAGCAATGAAACAGAAGATGTAAAATGTTAGTGACAACCACAAAGAGAAGCGAGAAGAGAGAAGAGAGAAGAGAGAAGCGAGAGGAGAGAGAGAGAGAGAGAGAGAGAGAGAGAGAGATGCGAACAGACAAAAAGAAGAGAACAGAGCAGGAAAGGAGGAAGAAACAGAGAAAGAGAGAAATAAACCGTCGTCGCGGCGTCATTTTTGGAGAGTTGGGAAAACCGTTGCAAAAAGTAATAGACGGTTCTCAAGATCTTTCGGTCGTCGTACATCGTCAGAACTATTTTTTTCCGAAGAGAACGTTTAAGAAAAAAACAATTCTTTTTGAACAAAGATGAAAATCAAATGGTTAGTACCTTGTAGCAACGGTGCAAGCAGGTCGGAGGAGAGGTGGTAGTAGGAGAGCGAGCGCAAAGTTTCCAGCATTTTGGCGTTCGATTTCTTGTTCTTCTTGACCAGCTCTATCAACGTCTTTTCCAGCTCCTTGTAGTTTGTGCCCTGCTTGGATTGCAAGTAGTGGTTGTGGCAGTTGCTCTCCACCAGCACCGAAGAAGGAGCGCCTGGGCCTGCGCCATTGCTTCCGCCGCTCGCCATTATTTCAAATCGAATCTCGTTTTTTTTTTCAGCAGTAGTTGTTGCAATAATCCTTATTTTTTTACAAAAAAATGTTGTTTTAGTACAAGAGTACCCCACAAATAATAATGAGGAAGCGGAAGCAGAACAAGAACAAGAACAAGAACAAGAACAAGAAGGCAGCAAAAGGGAAGCCTTTTCCCTTCGTCAACCGCACCTTCTTTCTTTCTTTCTTTGTGTTTATTATTTGTCGACAACAAAGCACCAACGACACGAGAGAGCGGACGGGATCGTGCGCCCTGCTGCTGAATCTCTGGGCCTACTCAGGCTTTTTTTTTAACCTGTGTGAGGAAGAAAGAGAGAGAGAAGGGAGAGAGAGAGAGAGAGAGAGAGAGAGAGAGAGAGAGAGGAAAGCAAAGTAAAAAAAACATCATCTATTCCACACAGTAAAAACATCAACTAGAATACTGCAGATGAAAAAAAAGAAAATCTAGAGGATCACCAAATGCTCATTCCCACACAACAAGGGAGAAAGGAAAGCTAAGAGGAAGGTGATGAAAGCTTGAAAAGAAGGGTTGTCTTTGTTTTTGTCTAGGCAACAGTGGCGTTGGGGTGAGAGTAAGGATAGCCGAGGAAGATGGGGGATTCGGGGTTGGAAGGAAGGTAAGGGACCCAGCTCTCGGGAACGTGAGCCGAGACGTCGAATCGCCAGGCGAAGAACAGGATGAGCATGAGCATCTGCCAGATGTGCCAGGCCTTGTACTTGGGAGGGAGGTAGTTCAGCAGCATGCCGGCGTAGGTGAGGGCGGCGATGTGCCAGTTGGCAATGAAGACGGAGCGCAGGTGCCAGAAGAAGTAAGCCATGACGATGTAGGAGCCCTCGTAGAGGATGGTGGCCGTCCTGGCGCTGATGTAGCCCTTGAACTTGAGGGTGTGGAGGAATAGGGAGATGGTGGCCGCGTAACCTCCAGTGATGAGGACGCCGTACATGACGGCCTGCTCCTCCGGGGTCACTCGATCCATGAAGCGCACGTAGTTAAAGAGGAAACCGATGGTGTGCTTGGCCCACATGTAGAACATCTTGACGATATAGGAGGAGACGGTGAAGAAGAACCGGTTCTTGTCGGACTTGTTCTTGGCGCTGTTCTTGAGCGCATTACGAATGCTGGTCTTGGGCCAGAAGGTCCGCATGTAGTAAGGCAGGAAAACAAAGGCTACTTCCAGCACGATGCTGTCCCTAATGAAGGGCGTGAAGGTGTCGCAGTAGTACAGCCATTGGTAGAGCAGCAAGAGCTCAAAGAAGGAGTTCTCCACGATGAAGAAGTAGGACATGGGGGTCTTGTCAGAGAAGGCGACGTAGCCGGGGTCGTCGCTCTTGGGTAGGAAGGTGAAGGTGAGCATGGCAGAGACGGCCTGGAGGAGGCCTGTCAGGGGCAGGGACCACACTAGGGGCGAGCTAATGAAGAGTGGATAGTTGAAGGTGTAGAGCAGGCAGGCCAGGGCGAATTGGGTGAGGTACAACAGACCTCCTAACCTGTGCACCATGAATTTCTTCTGGAAGAACAGGCGAAAGAACCAGTGCTGGGTGTTGGCTGGCTTCTTCCATGTTTTGGTGGCGGCATACGAAGGGGACACTGGCTCAGTCTGTTGTGGCTGTGGTTGTTTTGTTTTGGTTTCAGAGGAGAGCTTGAGGCCACCAGCCACCGGCCGAAGCTTCAGGGAAGAAGGATGAAAGGCAGCCTCTGGGGTGGGCACCACTGTCGTGGCCTCCTCAGTGACGGTTGTGGTTTTGAAACCTGTCATTGTTGTCGTTATGGTGCACAAGCAAAGAAAGGTGTTTGTTCAGACCTGTGAAAATACAGATGGGAAGGGGGGGTTCCTCTTTGTTCTTCAGGTAAGTTTGTGTGGTGTTTTCGGTGTATGAAAAGAAAATATATTAGCCATTGTTTTAATACAACGAATTGTTGCCTATTTCCAGACACAGAAAAAAGAAAGAAGGCAGGGAAAGGGAGCGTGAAAAGTAATACCTTTCAATGCAGGGCAGAGAGACACAAGCACCACCAGCACAAAGTCCGAGGCTGGGCGAGCTATGGACGATAGTGAAAAAGCGAAAGTGAAAAAGCTTGTGTCTGGTCTTCCAAAAAGAAAAAAAAAACCTTTCCCTAGGTCAGGAGGCCTATTCGCAAGAATACGACCCAATACCTAGGAGCTATCCCTTTGTGTGGTGTAACTTTGGCGGGCTGGCGTACTATTGGCAAAACGCCATTCCGCCTGTAAAGCCGTGCCTTCCTTTACAGTCCAATACGACCGAGATTATTACCTTATCAGGTGGGTGTTTTCGCCAACGTACTGCGCCCAAATGTTGCGCGGCGTTAGTTTGCTTGATCGGACATCGTCCACCATTACACCTGACACGTCTCCACGCAATAAAAATGGTGAACGAAAAAAAGTGCCAACCGCGTAGCGCCGAATGCGGCCGCAGCGAGACAGCACAGCATCGGCATTATTTAATCTATTAGGATGTGACACCGGATTATATCCTAATGCGGAATTTATCCTAAATTCGTATTAAATGGTGATGTCAGCTTGTAATTTTGAATGTCTCCGGTTCGAACCCCATGGGTAGCATTTGAATTTTTAATCGTTAAAAAAAAGAAGAAAGAAGAGACAGAAGAAAAACATGACCGAACTTGCCTCTCGGGCGTCATCGATGCTCTGCCTTCCCGTTTGTTTGTTTTTGTTGTTTTTGTTGGTGCCCACCACCAAAGGCTTTCTTCCCGGTCTCGGTGGCGGAAAAAGCACTTGCCCGTTCCACTGCGCAGTCGGCACCTCGAAGCAAGCCAACCCCAACCACACCCCCACCACCAACGGCTGCGGACCGTCAGGCCTCTCCGTTGCCACCAAAGACTTTGACTTCGGACCATGCTGCGACGCCCATGACCTCTGCTACGACACCTGCGGCAAGACCAAGGAGCAATGCGACGAGGGCTTTCAAGAGTGCATGAACACGTTGTGCGCGTCGAGCTATGGACAAAACCAGGGCTGCAAAGCTGCGGGCAGTCTCTTTTACATGGGCGCGTTGTTGATGGGTTGCGAGTCCTACAAAACCTCCCAAAAGAATGCTTGCCTTTGTGTTCCCAAAGACGAGCTGTAGTTTTTGGTTTCTTTGTTTTTGTTATTGTGGTCTTTCTGAATAATTAAACAATGTTGGCGAATGACTGTTTAACGTTTCTTCCTGCCACCTCGGTTCTTGATTTCCTGGTCGTTTGTTGGATGGATCAGGATGGTGTTCTTCGCATGTGGATTGTGATGTTCGGAGCCCTTAACATCGTTCGGTTAGGAAATGAGAAGAAAGAAGAAAGAAACGAGGAAAGGGGCAGAGCGACGAAAAAAAAAAATGTATAAAGAACAAGGAGAAAGAAAGGAGAAAGAAGAACAAGAGCCAACAAAAGAAAAGAGAACCAAAAAAAAAAAAACAAACCTTGCTCCAGTCGTAGCTAACCGCGTAGGCATAGAGGGCACCGTCTCGGTTGAACACGCCGCAAGGGATGGGCAAGGAGCAACGGTTAAAGTACTTGAGTCGTTGTTTGCTGTCCTTGTCCCAAAAGTTGAACATTCCGTCGGAGCCAGAGGTTGCAAATGTGCCGTATATAGGATGGAAGGAGATGCTATTCACGGCGTAGATGTTGCTGCCGTCTCTGTGGCACTTAAACGCAAAGTTTTTCCTGAACGAGAGGAAACATATGCAGGTGAGAATGAAAGCAATAGGTTGCGGTATGAGAAAAGGAGCATGTACATGTTATCTTTGTCTTCAACGTGGTGGATGGCAACTCTGCCTTCGATCGAGCCGAGGGCGAAGCCCGTCTTATCGGGGAAGCACGCGATACACCTGCTTTGGTATTTAAGAGGAGATTGGAAGCGCTGCATTTCCAATCCAGTCCGTTAGTTGTTGCAACAAACCTAAAACAAAAGGCAACAAGCAAAAGTAACGCAAAAAGCAAACAACGGCATAGCATACCTTGTACTCCACTTGAGGTTTGCGAAGGTCATAGATGAGGACGTGGCGTTCAGCAGTGGCAACAACAGCGAGGGGATAGAGAATGTCCATGCAATACATTCGCTCCGGCAGTTGTGTAACGAGAGCGGGACCCTGTTGCCTGCCATCCCAGTACCGCATGGTCTTGTCCCAGCTGCCTGTACAAAGGGCTGACATCTCGTCCACATAGGCTATGGTTTTGATCGGCGCATCATGCTAATAATGAGCGGCAACAAAGAAAGAGGTTCTTTGCATGAGCATAAAGGAAAGAAAATGGGACAAGAAGAGAAAGGAGAGAGAGAAAGAAGAGAGTGCGGATCCATACTTGTGCGCATTGAGTCGGTACACCAGTAGCCAGAGGCCAGCACTTGGCTTTGTTATCGCAACCAGCTGAAAAGATCTGTGTTCCGTCCTGTATTGAGCAGCATACAAAGAGGACACGAGAGAGAGCAAAGGAAGGTCATATATAGGAATCGTTAATTTGAGAGAGGGTCACGTACTCCGCTCCAAGTGGCACAGAGAACAGGGCCGTCATGGTTGATGGAAGCCTTGGGCACAACCTGGCCGGACTGTTGCACCTCCCAACAACGCACCTGGTTGTCCCAGGAGCCGGCCACCAGATAATTCGCTTTGGGGCTCCAGGCCAAGCACGACACGCTGTCGTTGGGCGCCGAGGGCACTTCGACGTCTTTGCTGTCCGCCTTGGAGTTTACCTGCTGTCCGAGCATGTTTGGCCAGGAGAAGTGTGTGCAATACGAAACGAGAGAAAAGAGGAAAGAGAACAGAAAAGAAGAAGAAGAAGTTTGGCGACAATTACAATGTAAAAAAAGCTCAGAGCTGCTGCTTCTTCTTCGCACACCCTTTTTTTTTTGTTTCTTTCTCTTATTTTCTTCCAAGAAGAATCTTTGGTTTGGCCCCTCGTAAAATATTACGAGGAGCCATGCGCAAACCACTTGTCGACAGATTTGGTGTAAAGAACTCTTTTAATGACCCCTCGTAATGAAAACACCAAAAAGGACAATTTACCCGTAAAAGAACCGTAAACCCAAATCGAGCTCAAGTGGTGGTCAACAAGATGAGCCGAAAAAGAGAAAATAAGATTTTCGTGACTCGTGCCGCCACTTGCTATAACTATCGTGGCTCTAAAATTTGTTTTGCTGTTTCTTTCTGCTTTCTTCGCGTTCTTCTGCTGGGGAGGCAAAAAAGAAAGACGCACACGCGTACCACAAAGTCATCATGCAGAAGTTCAGGGAGAAGATAATGGGAGGGAGCAGCAAGGAGAAGAAGAAGCCGATCGGGGAGAAAATGGAGGAGCTCGGCTATAAAGCAAAGCATCCCATCCTCCTGGTGCCGGGTTTCTTTTCGACCGCCATGAAGGTGGAACAAGGTGCCGAAGACTGGGTAGGAGAACGTATATGGGTTCGTAGTTTTCTTCCTCTTATTTTTTTATAAATATTTTCGGTTTTGTTTTTGCTGAAGAACTTTCATACCAGGTCAATCTGTCGAGAATGGACTTGAGAGTTGGGTTGGGCGACTCGGACGAGACGGAGGTGGTCACACAAACCGTTGCTGTGGCTGCCATGCCGGTCGCACCGCGTGCTCGCCCTGTTTTTGCCTCTGGCTTTCTTTTGATGCAAGTGCCCGCGCTTTTTGGTGTGTGACTTCTTTTTTCTTCTCTTTTCTGTATTTGATCTCATTTTCATTTCTGTGTTCTATTGTCTCGTTACTCTTCTCTCTCTCTCTCTCTCTCTCTCTCTCTCTCTCTCTGAACCATTGTTTGAAGGCAAAACGTGGAAGGAGTATTATTTTCGTCTTGAAGCCGGCCCAAAACTTTCGTACTATCTTGACTCAAGCGTGGTGCGTACCAATGCAGCCAAGGCTATTGGCTCCATGCCTTTGGATGCCACCACCACAGGTTTATATCTTAGTGTTTGCATTTTTTTTTTGGTTTTATGCTTTCTAATAGTAAAGTCGTGGGACTAAACAGTGGAAGAAGCAACCAACGTGAAGAAGAGCTGCTTCTGCGTCCGAACGCAGGGCCACGATGAACTCTACTTGGCCACACATACCACACAAGAGGCACAAGCTCGCATTCAGGAACTGAGACTCTTCCTCAAATCTAGCTTCAGTGCACCTCCAATCCCATCTCAACCACACCAACTAACTCAAGAACAACAAGTACAACCTATACTGATAGCAAGTCAAAGACAACCACAACCACAATCTCAATCTCAACCCGAGCAACTGCAACAACTAGAACAGCAAGAGGCGCGGTTAGAACAGACTCCTTCCTCTCAACAAACACAATCCTTTCCCTCTTCTCCTTCTCCACAACTCCATCAACAACAAACACAGCCACCAAGTCAACAACCACAACAATACCATCAACCACTACAGCCACAGCCACAATCACAACCACAACAATTGCAGCTTCAACAGCAACAGTATTCGGTACACAACCAACAAGCCGTGGGTCGAGGCTATCCTCTCCACTATTCTGCACCGGTACCTCAGCCTGGGCAACCCTACTACTATCAGCACCAAACCTGGGCTGTAGGCCGAGGAAGAGGAGCACCCCATCTTCAGCATCACCATTCGTACACCCAACTCCAACCACGTTACTCCAACATGAAACAGGTGGCTAGCCCAGCTCCAGCCTATCCTCGTTACCCAGCCTATCCTCATCAGCAATATCCCTATGCTCATCAACCTCAGCATTTAGCACAGCCCCTTCCAGCGTCGGCTGCCTTACCTTATCCGACTTCTTCTCCTGTTCCACGTGCTCAATCAGTGCCACCTGTTCCTTCTACTTCGTCGTCGTCTTCCGATTCTACCCCTATCGTAACTCGACCTTCCTCTACTCCTGATCTGTCCTCTGCTCAACCCTCAGGGACAACAACACCACCAACTCGACCATCTTCTACCTCTGATATATCGTCTCCTCAACCGCCACAAACAGCGCCTGCTCGTCTACAATCCGTTCTGCCTCAACAACAACAACAACCACCACCACAGATGCCAATGACTCATCCTCATTTCACGCGCTCGCTTTCAGCAATGCCAGCACCAGGACGAGGCCTCCCACAGTATTATCCTCACCCTCAAGCCTACATGCCACATGGCTTCATGCAGCCACAGCCTTACTTTTACCTCCACCAACGTAATGAAAAGAAAATGGTAGGGCTGTTTGTTTTACTTGCCCTCCCTTTTGTCTCTTTTTTAAAACCTTTCCACATTTATACAGAGAAAATGGATAAAACATATGGTACTTCAAGACGATGGTTGCTCTGATCCAGCTGGAATCAAAGTTCGTCCGATACCAGGTATCAAAGGATGTTCCTATCTTGCCGAGGGTCTACTTTCTCGAGTTTCTTTTGTACGCTTTTGTTATTGTTTTGTTTCTCTCTCTCTCTCTCTCTCTCTCTCTCCTTCTCTTCTCTGCACAAAAATTTTTCGTTAACGTTGGCAATACAGGTAATGGGCCCGTTGATAAAAGCATTACGATGTGTCGGATACACAGAAAACAATCTACAAGCTGCTTCTGTACAGTTATCTTCTATTACTATTTGACGCTTCTTTTTATTGACTTGTCTCTTATCTGTACCAGTACGATTGGCGTTTACCTCCGCACTACCTCCAACAAAGAGATAATTACTTTTCAAAGCTTAAAGAAACCGTAGAAACTTTATACGAGAACAATCAGAAACAAAAGGTGGTCATTATAGCACACTCCATGGGTATGTTTGTTTTACAATCACAGTATTTTATCTCTTTTCTCAAAATAGTTACTCTGCAGGAAACAGAGTTGTAAGTTATTTTCTTCATGCGATGGCCAAGACTGAAAAAGAGTGGCTGGACAAGCATATTTATGCATGGACTGCCATCGGAGCTCCATGGCTTGGATCTCCAAAGGCTCTTCGGGCTGTGGTGCGTATCTTCTATTTGTTATTGTGACCTCTTTATCTTATTTATATTTTAAATAAACTAGATCTCTGGAGAGAAAGGAGGCTTGAGCGCATTTTTGAGCGATGAAGAGGCGTTGAAGTTGCAGCGAAGTTGCGGTAATGCGATTCTTCATTCTCGGTGATCCCTCCTTTTTTTTTCATTAAGCTCTCTGACTCCCTTCTCTTGCTTTTGATGCGATTATACAGGGAGCGTACCTTGGCTGTTTCCCATTGCTCCTCAACACTATTTTCTGGACCATGAACCAAACAGCCCAGTCCCATTCGCCTACTTGAAAACGCCAACCAGCCCCGACAACTACGCCTATGTACCTCGCTCCATGGCTGACATCTTGAAAGCAGGCGGAGCTACGGTATGCTTCACTCTCTGCTTGTTCCCAAAATATTGGCTTCTAACTTATCTTTAATCTTATGCCAATGCAGAATCAACTCAATATGATGCATAACTATTACATGAAGAATGAATACTTTGGAGGAGAAGAGGGAAGAGAGCGAGTGCTTCACCCTCCTCCTATTTCAAAACTCTTTGTCGTGTATAGTACGTTCTCCTCACTCAGGTTCTTTCTACTCGAATAGCTACCGGTAATTAATGCCTCTTGGTCTTCTTATTCTTCGCCTTTTTTCCCCTTTCTTTCTTTCTTCATCTTCTTTCTTTCTTTCTTCTTTCTTTCTTCTTTCTTTCTTTCTTTCTTTCTTTCTTTCTTTCTTTCTTTCTTTCTTTCTTTCTTTCTTTCTTTCTTTCTTTCTTTCTTTCTTTCTTTCTTTCTTTCTTTCTTCTTTCTTCTTTCTTCTTTCTCTTCTTCTTTAACAGGTATCAACTTGGAAACAGAAGCATTTTTCTTCTACAAAGCAAACACCTCAGAGGACCCTAAGCTGCGTGCATTGCAGCCCTTAGTACTTGACAAATCGGGCAATGTGGAGAAACATACTAACAGAGGTAACCTCGGTTATGTTGTGCGTGGTGGAATAGCCTATGAAACTCCTGATACCAAGCAAAAGATCATTAAAGTATGCTGCTACCTTTTTGTTCCTTCTTATATTTTTGAACCAGTCAATGGAGTAACATCCAAAACAAAACAGGATATAACGGGGGAGGAAGTACGCAAGTCAGGTGATGGTACGGTGCCTTATTGCAGCTTGCACTATCCTACTTACTGGGAGTCGGTGCCTGGCTTAGAAGTACGCATCGAAGAACTAGAAGGAGTGAATCACAGAGATATTCTCGCAGGTACATTGCTTTGTGACGTGCTTTTGTCCCCTGGTTATTATTAATTTACGCGTTTCCTCTTCACCAACAGATGAACGTATGATGGAGCTAGTCATTGAATACGTTTGTGAACGAGACGAGACAGCAGCTCCGACCCAGCCTTTACCTCTTGAGGAATTTTCACTCGACATTTCTACGTTCTATTCGGTGGAGGATGGCATGGCTTACTCTCTCGACAGCGACTCTCCCTCTGAATCTGAGACTGAAAGCGTACCAGAGCCGTTGTATCCAGCTTTGGATGTTGCGGAGTTAGCAGCAGTGAGAGAGACGTACCCAGAAGAGGATGTTTTGGTTGTAAGCAGTTTCAGAGAAGAAGAAGAAGCTCCCTTGAGGCCTGCCAGCGTGCAACTTGGAAGAGGTGAAGAGTGGATTTGTTCCATCACGGCCACACCCTACATCTCCGTTGCCATGCTTCTTGTAGCCGACAGTTAGTTGACATGTAATGTATTCTTTAATGAGACTTATACAACAATTAAGCTACTCTAAACGTAAGGTTAATCCTCTCATTCTTGACAGAGGGATCCTTGGGAACGGAGTGTGCCCAATGCTCTTGGGTTGCACCGTCCATCACCAACAGACTTCCGTGCTCCAACCAAAAAATCTTCTGATCGGAATGTAGTGAGCCTCTGCTAACTCCACCTCGGCCTCCTCGTTCTGCGCCTCCACCTCGCCCTCCTCGTCCCCCACCTCCTCGCCCTCCTCTACTGCTACTAGCGGCACTTCTTACCAATGGCTGCATGACAAACTTGCGCTTGGCTCCCAGTGAAATGGATGCTATGATGCACTTGGGATAGCCTTCAGCATTGAATCCCTCTGCCTCATCATCTCTATGAAACGCAATGGAGTCTGAGCCATCGCGATAGAGATTCAGCAGCACATAATCGAAAACGCATCTACATGAGTCCATGGGTATTATTTATCAGCATTCAAGGTTGAGACGAATGAGAGGAGAATGGTACGAACCGATTATCCAATATCTCTTCGATAGCACCCTTCGCTTTGAGCACCTCCTCCGTCCAAGGCGTGGGAGGTGTCTTTTGGTACAAGGTAGAGACGGTCGTATAAGGAGCCGCCATCCAACCTTGAAGTCGGGGCAGGGTGTACTGCTCTCCTCCACGGCGACTCCTCTGAACCGCTTGAAACGGCACATCCGATTTCAAATGGTGGAATAGAGCATCCGCCTCCGCCTTGGTCAAGAAATTGGGGCAGTAATGGACCACGCTGCCCTTCTCGTCCAGCGCGGTGGTGCGCAATCTTCCAGAGCCGGTCGTGGTTGATGACGCGGACGACGACGAGGCTGCGCTCTCACGCTGTTGTGGCGGAACGTATCGGAACATGCTGATTGTTGTGCCTCTTGAGCTTGTGGTTATCGTTGTTATTAACGGCGAAGGGGGATTGCCATACTATTTATTATGCGAACAAAAATGGAGACCGTTCCTGAATTTTTCTTAGAAAGCCTCCCATAATAATAATAATAACGATTACACCAAATGGGGAAATGATGAAGTCAGCATTCATGGCTAGCAATAATTGTCGACAAATTATAATATTGTCGATTTTACCACCCAAATTGAGAAAGAGGAGTCGACAAATATTTCGCAGAATTGCCTTCCACAGACGTCGGGGAATTGTCGCTGCGTTGTCCTTTTCAAAGGTCAATTTTTGTTTGGAGAGATTTTCATGTCTTGAAAATGAAACACAAACACACGCCCTCTTTCCGTAATGCAATATAAAACGAAAAAGATGGAAACCAGCAGAAGATTATTCCCATGCTTGTTTCCTCGGTGGGCCAAATCTTTCTTGATGTTCTTGGGCTTTCTCTTTCTTCTCTCCAAGCCAATCTCTCCATGCGAGGCTTCATCCCCATTGAAACTGGCTGGAGGGGCTTCCGGCCATGCCTTTTGCGTCTACCACCCGTCCAAGCTCCAGTTTGTCTGCTGGGGACAAAACAACTACGGCCAGTTGGGGTACCCCGACACGCAAAACCGTGGTTTAACCCAACGAGCCGACTCCCTGCCCATCATTGACCTCCTGGACCACTTCCCCGAGAAGAATGGCACCTCTCTTGAGTTGCTTCTGCCCGCCTACTGGAACAATGGGGTCTTGTTCTCTGATGGCTCCGCTGTTTTGTTCGGTAGCGACGGGTATGGGCAAATAGGTGTTAATTCTCCTGCGCCCTTGGTTCTTCTCCAAGACGCTTCCCTCTCCACCGAAACTTTCAAAGTCCTGGCGGGAGCTGGCGTTGCGAACTGCTTTGCAACGACGGATGAACCCTCTGACATGATATGTTGGGGAGACGATTGGGCAGGAGGAGGGGACTTGAGGGCAGGCGAAGGAGAAGTGGTGCAAGTTGTAGCAGGGTACAAATACGTTTGTGCTTTGTATCAGTCCACCAAAACATTTTGTTGGGGAACTCCCGGTGCTTATAATGACAAGATTCAGGTTTGTTCCTCTCCCTGCCTCCTTCCTTCACAACTGTTTTCCGGTTATCTTGTTATCTTGGTGTGCTCCCCTTATTCTTCTGGCCTAATTTCCATTCATGACCAAACACGGAAACGCTATCCGTACAGGGTGAGGTGGTCTTTGGCGGTGGCCTCTATGCCACCAAGCTCTTTGCTGGAAGCGCCCACATGTGTGCCATCGTGAACGATGGCTCCAGCAGGTTCGCGTGTTTTTTTTTAAAAGTAAAAAAAGTTAACTTTCTGCTTGCCAAACTCCTCCTCTCACCTAACTGCTATCGAAAAATGCCAAGGTGCTGGAGCTATGGACATACTGGACAGTTAGGGTATGGTGGGTTTGATAGCATAGACGATTCGCCAGGACATGAAGTGTCCAGCCTTGGCCCGATCCAGTTCCAAGATGCTGACCCCTATTCCGTGCAAAGCATGTGTGGTGGGGTCTATCACTCCTGTGCCCTGTTGGCAGACCATTCGGTGTGGTGTTGGGGACGCGATCGCGAGGTATTGTTCTCCTTGTCGTTCTCATCCCTCCTTATTTCTCGCTAATGCGCTGCTTATCTATCCTTTTTCTCTTTTCTGCGCTGACCCCACTCATTCCTTGCGTGACATCCAAAGGTTGGTACTGACTCAGCCGTGAATCTATATAACCCAATACCACTATTGGTGGAGTTCTCGGTGGACCAATCGGTGCAGGCCCAACAGTTGGAATGCAGCGACAAAGCCACGTGTGTGCTCTTCAATGACTCATCCGTTCGGTGTTGGGGTGGCAACTCCTATGGTGAGCTTGGTAGTGGCTCAGTTGGAATACGGAGCGCGTTCTTTGCAATTCCATTAGACTTCACCGAATTGGTTTCCTCTTCCTCGTCGGCATCGTCCTCAGAAGGTGATCCATCCTCATCTTCATCCGAGGTTCCTTCAGGAAGCGATTCTTCCTCGTCTTCCAGTGATGGGGAAGCGGTGGCATTGTCTGTGACATTTGCACCCAACAGCACATCCTACACCATCATTGCCTCTGCTGGCAACCAAGATGACGACCTGGAAGCCATGGAGGTGACTGCACATTTTGATTCCTTTGTGATGGAAGATCATGTTCTCCTCCTCTTGGGTTCATGGAAAGACAAAGGATCCGAAGTGGATGAGGAGGATGGAGGTGTGCACCATGAAGTGTGGGTTGGGGTGGCAAACAGCAACTCCACACTCCTCATCACCCATCATGACGTCAAGAAGGCGCAGGAGCAGGAAACACTGCCAGGCAGCGGAAGGAGCTTTGCAGTTGGACCATCGGTGAAGACCAGCCTGAGAATGGATGGATGGCCATTCAATTTCACCACTGCGCCTGCTTCTTCGTGGACCTGGACCATGTCCCTCCAGATCCCATTTTCTCACAGGCTAATCGGTATGTCTACTGTTGTTTTTTCTTCTTCATTCTCTGTTGTTCTTCTTTTCCTTTTTTTTCTTCTTCCTTCCTGCCTTCCTTGGCTGATGAAAAAAAATATCCTCCTCTTTCCTTCAACACACAACACAAGGGTTTGAATGCAAGAGCATTGGAGAAAGCGTGGAGGAATGCTTGGCAGCCAGCTTGGTGGAAGGCTGGACAGTGCGAGTGAAAGTGGTGTTGGAGGCTCTGGTGGATGGTCAACCGGATGCCGTCACCTACCATATTCTCCCTCAATCCAACTCCTCCTCTGGTGCTGATGCCCAAGTCGTTGAGATACAATTCCACTTGCCTGCCTTTCAGCAAAGTCTCATTTATGATCCTGGCAAGCCCTTTCTCTCTTTCGTTGACTCTGTTTTCTCTTTCTCTTTCTCTTTCTCTCTCTTTCTCTTTCTCTTTCGTCGTTTCTCTTTGGTCGTTTCTCTTTCCCCTCTTTGTCCCATTCCATCTCCACAATGCTTACAGTCATTCATCCACCATCATGCTTCAAATAGATCTTTCCGTTCTGTTGCAAACCGGTGGAGCCAAAGGTGATGACGAAGAGGGCAAGGAGAAGGAGGAGGACCCAAACCTGGTGGTGGTGTACGTGTTGGTGCCTTTGTTCGTGGGAGCGGTGGTGGTGGTGACCGCGGTGGTCACCACCATTCTCCTTCGAAGAAAGCGAGCAAGAAACAAAGCTCATGTTCAGGAAAAGCTCTCTGCCGGTCTGGCAAGCTCAATATGATGAGGCTGTGAACAACACGGGGCTGTTCAGTCGAGACAATCTTGTGTTGCACTTCCACGCCGAGGCTGCCATCTCACGATGTTGAGGAAAAACGTTTCGGAACTGTTAAACGACCCCTAAAGTTCTGTCGACCGCAATGCATTTACATCTGGTTGGCGAATGAATAAGCTGTAATTATTACCCGTAAGGCTTCAAATGGTTTCAAGGCACTGAGCTTTGTTTCGGCATTCCTATTTATTTCATTAAAGGAGACTTGTAGGAGTGTGCAATACAAAGCCAACAGAAAAACAAAAGATGCGAGCCATAAGACTATTGCCACGCTTCTCTTGTTGCTTGCTCTTCTTTTGTTTCTTTCTTCTCTCCAAGACAATCTCTCCATGCGAGGCTTCATCCCCATTGAAACTGGCTGGAGGGGCTTCCGGCTATGTCTTTTGCGTTTACCACCCAGCCAAGCTCCAGTTTATCTGCTGGGGACAAAACAACTACGGCCAGTTGGGGTACCCCGACACGCAAAACCGTGGTTTAACCCAACGAGCCGACTCCCTGCCCATCATTGACCTCCTGGACCACTTCCCCGAGAAGAATGGCACCTCTCTTGAGTTGCTTCTGCCCGCCTTCTGGAACAATGGGGTCTTGTTCTCTGATGGCTCCGCTGTTTTGTTCGGTAGCGACGCGCAGGGGCAATTGGGTGTTGGTTCTTCTCCGCTCTTTCTGGAAGACGCCTCCCTCTCTGCCGGAACGTTCAAAGTTCTTGTAGCAGGAGGCTCTGCCTACTGCTTTGCGACGACGGAGGAACCCTCCGATATGGTATGTCAGGGAGACGATTGGGCAGGAGGAGGGGACTTGAGGGCAGGCGAAGGAGAAGTGGTGCAAGTGGTGACGGGGTACACATACTTGCTTGTGCTTTGTATCAGTCCACCAAAACCTTTTGTTGGGGAAGTACCACTATTACGGTACGTTGCTCTCTCTTTCTCTCTCATTCACTCCTCTCCTTTACTCTTGTAACGCTTTTTATTCAGGGTGAGGTGGTCTTTGGCGGAGGCCGCTATGCCACCAAGCTCTTTGCTGGAAGCTACCACACATGTGCCCTCATGGACGATGGGTCCAGCAGGTTTGCATTCATGTCGGTTTGTTTTCTTCGATAAAAAACTGAAAAATAGTTCGAACCAAGGTGCTGGGGCATTGGGACGAATGGACAGCTAGGGTATGGTGGGTTTGATAACATAGACGATTCACCAGGACACGAGGCATCCAGCCTTGGCCCGATCCAGTTCCAAGAGGCTGACCCTTATTCCGTGCAAAGCATGTGTGGTGGGCTGACTCACTCCTGTGCCCTGTTGGCAGACCATTCGGTGTGGTGTTGGGGACGCGATCGCGAGGTATTGTTCTCCTTGTCGTTCTATCTTTCCTTTTTCTCTTTTACTTCACCACTTATTCCTTGCGTGACACCAAACGAAGGTCGGGGCTGGTACAACCCTTGTAAACAATTACCCAACACCGCTTTTGGTGGAGTTCTCGGTGGACCAATCGGTGCAGGCCCAACAGTTGGAATGCAGCCTAGAATCCACGTGCGTGTTGTTCAATGACTCTTCCGTTCGATGTTGGGGTGGCAGCCCTTATGGCGAGCTTGGAAGTGGCTCCTTTGGGGGACTGAACGACGTCTCCCTTGCAACTCCATTGTATTTTACCAACCTCGCACCCCTTCCCGAAGAGGAATCTTCCTCCTCTTCCTCGTCGGCATCGTCTTCGGAAGGCGATCCATCCTCATCTTCATCCGAGGTTCCTTCAGGAAGCGATTCTTCTTCGTCTTCCAGTGATGGGGAAGCTGTGGCATTGTCTGTGACATTTGCACCCAACAGCACATCCTACACCATCATTGCCTCTGCTGGCAACCAAGATGAAGACCTGGAAGCCATGGAGGTGACTGCACATTTTGATTCCTTTGTGATGGAAGATCATGTTCTCCTCCTCTCGGGTTCATGGAAAGACAAAGGATCCGAAGTGGATGAGGAGGATGGAAGTGTGCACCATGAAGTGTGGATTGGGGTGGCAAACAGCAACTCCACACTCCTCATCACCCATCATGACGTCAAGAAGGCGCAGGAGCAGGAAACACTGCCAGGCAGCGGAAGGAGCTTTGTTGTTGGACCATCGGTGAAGACCAGCCTGAGAATGGATGGATGGCCATTCAATTTCACCACTCCTCCTGCTTCTTCATGGACCTGGACCATGTCCCTCCAGGTTCCATTTTCTCACAGGCTAATCGGTATGTCTACTGTTGTTTTTTCTTCTTCATTCTCTGTTCTTCTTCTACTTTTCCTTTTTTTTCTTCTTCTTCCTTCCTTCCTTGGCTGATGAAAAGATATCCTCCTCTTTCCTTCAACACACGACACAAGGGTTTGAATGCAAGAGCATTGGGGAAAGCGTGGAGGAATGCTTGGCAGCCAGCTTGGTGGAAGGCTGGACAGTGCGAGTGAAGGTGGTGTTGGAGGCTCTGGTGGATGGTCAACCGGATGCCGTCACCTACCATATTCTCCCTCAATCCAACTCCTCCTCTGGTGCTGATGTCCAAGTCGTTGAGATACAATTCCACTTGCCTGCCTTTCAGCAAAGTCTCTTTTATGATCCTGGCAAGCCCTTTCTCTCTTTCTCTTTCTCTTTCCCTTTCCCTTTCCTTTCCCTTTCTCTTTCCCCTCGTTGTCCCATTCCATCTCCACAATGCTGACAGTCATTCATCCACCATCATGCTTCAAATAGATCTTTCCGTTCTGTTGCAAACCGGTGGAGCCAAAGGTGATGACGAAGAGGGCAAGGAGAAGGAGGAGGACCCAAACCTGGTGGTGGTGTACGTGTTGGTGCCTTTGTTCGTGGGAGCGGTGGTGGTGGTGACCGCGGTGGTCAGCACCATTCTCCTTCGAAGAAAGCGAGCAAGAAACAAAGCTCGAGTTCAGGAAAAGCTCTCTGCCGGTCTGGCAAGCTCAATATGATGAGAGCAAACAAGGCATCGTTTGGTCTGTTGTAGAAAAGAATAAGCAAAGAAAGAGAAGGTGGCATTCATTACTGGCTCTAAGTTAATCATCGATGAGTAAAGTTTCAAGGGAGACGAAGCATCCAACATCGCAGTGGATACGTCCTCTCTGCAAGCTCTTCAATCCTCCTCCGCCAAGGCGTTTCTCTCCTGCTCAATCTCTTCCAACCTACGCCGAATCTTATCTATATCCTCCAACGCTACGATGCCGTCCTTGTCTGCATCCAAGTACTGCAGCACGTTGCGAATCTCCTGGTTGGTGGGTTTGGCCCGCAGCAAGGCGCAAGCTTGCTCGATCTCTTGCGTGCTAATCACGCCGTCGCGGTCGGCATCGATGAGGCCAGTCATTCGCGCACCCATGTCCTGTTCCGCTTTGGCCAGCTCCTTAGCGATCTTCTCCAACATGGAATTGATTCTCTGGTTGAAGCGGTTCTGATATTCCTCCTCTTCTTTGCTCACCCGTTTGGCTTTCTCTTCCTCTCCTTCTACTTCCTTCTCCTCTCCTGTCTCTTCTTCTTTTGTCTCAGCAGCGGCTGCGGCGCTCTCCTCTGCTTCCTTTTGCATGCTCTTCATCCATTCTTCGCGTTGGCGTGCAAGTTTCTGCTGCAAAAGATGTTCCAGCTCCTCCCTCTCACTCTTCAACGGGTTAACAGAAGAGAGCAACGAGAGTGCCTCGATAACCTCTTTCAGAGATTCCTTCGCTTTGACTCTGCCAGGTACCACGCCCGTCGTGGCTGCGATCATGGTTCTGTAATCCTGATCCCAACGTTCGTTTTCCTGTGCGGCAATCTCCTTGTTGGTTTCCTCTGCCTCTTCTTCTTCCTGTCGAAGCTTCTCGTTGGTGGCTTTTAGCACCGCCAAACGAAGGGCACGCTCGGAGATGCCTGTCTCCTCCATTTCGAGCTCCGCCTCGTCCACCACGTCGTCCGGCAGAGTGGAGAGGGTCTCCTTCAGGGCGTCCTCCTTGGGAATCTTGGAGGTGAGGATGAGTGCCCGAGAGAGGATCATGATGGCGCTAGGAATGGCCTCGTTGAAGGACATGTCCAGCCACTCCTCCATTTGTTGGCGGAGGGCCAGTTTGGAGAGGCCTAGACCGGGCATTCCTCTGGCAATGCATGCTTGTTGTAGTTCTTCAAAAGATAGTTTCTCCAGTCCCTCTTCTTGAATGAGCTGCAAATTGAGGTTAGTTACATTAAAACGCTACGTAAAGAAAAAGGGAAAAAATGTCATAGAGAGAGAGAGAGAGAGAGAGAGAGAGAGAGAGAGAGAAGGAATGCGTACCTTATCATCTTCTTTCAGTTTACGTAGTTTGTTGCTGATCTGCCATCTAAGAAAGGCGTTGGTGCCATATGGCTTTAAACCGAGGAATTTACACATCGACACCAACAGTGGGCGTGACAGATTTAGCAGCGTAAAGTCATCTTTGAACAGCTTTGCGTACTTAATTAACTCGTCCTGATCCACATTTTCTCCGTTTCGTAACTTGGGCAAACGTTAAGTTAGCAAACGACAGAAGAAAAGGACTGAAGAATAAAGGAATAGAAGGTTACCCGCTTCATAAATTCAGAAAATTCTTTAGCAGGGACATTTGAACTCCGTTTCTTTGCTAATTCTTCCACGGTGTCTTGCAAGAACTTAGCAGTACTGAGTCGAACGCTCAATTCCTTTTTGATTTTTTCTTCCTGTGTAATGAGAGGTAACACGATTGTAAGAGAGAGGTTTAATGATCAGGGGAAAGAATAAAGGAGAGAGCAGGAGAGAGCAGAGAGCAGAGAGCAGAGAGAGAGACCTCTTGGAATTTGTCTTGGAAAGTGGAGGGAAGCATGTTCGGGAACAACTTCAAGGCAATGGGGAGAAGAAACTCCATAAATGGTACGATGATAAAGAAGGCAAAGGGGACCAGACGGAAGATATCAGCCACGGTACGGATTAGCTGTTGACGTTCTCGGCGAGTGAGGGTGTGGCCTTTGGTCAAGCGTATGGCCAAGCCCATGGCAGTGCGAACGTTAAGCACCAACAGCTTAGTTCCCAGCCAGTAATGACTGATGCCTTCCCTGATGGTTTGTGGCAATGAGCGCATGTACTCGGCCGCCTTTTGCTGATATTCCTTGTAGATGAGCAGTCTCGGGAGAAAGAGCAGCACGTCCACTGACTTTTGTAGCCATCCCTTCTTGGCAGCGGCCGTTTTCGCTGCAGCTGCCGCCGAAGCTTCCGCAGCTGCCGTTTTCTGCCGTGCTTTCATCTCTTTCTCTCTCTCCTTGGAGGCAGCTGCAGAGGCCTCCACCGCTTCCCTGATGGCTTTTTTCATGACCTCGGCCTCCATCTGGCCGTAGAACCTCCGCCTGATTCTGCGTTGAGCATCGTTTCCTTGTTGTTGCTGTTGTTCAGCGTTGTCCGTTGATGTGTTGTGGTCGTTGTCCGAGTCATCTTCTTTGTGTTGTTGTGGTTGTAGACTGGCGGCGGTGCAGAACGCTCTGCTTCGTGACAACGTCCACCGAGCTATCGGGGCAATGGTGTTGGGGTAGAAGAGAGGAGATGGAGAGGGTAGAAGAAAAGAGGCGTTTGTTGCAACAGGAGGGAAGGAGCAGCCCCACTTTGCCTCCCTTTCAGTTCGATCAAAAGTGGAAGAAGTTGTGTGGAGGGTGGAAGGTAAGGTGGCGAGGTATCTACTGCTGCTCTGGTAGGTCCTGCAACAACCAACAATAAATAAAATGAGTGACGAAAGCGGAGAGCAGAGACAGGGCAAAGAGCAAAAGAAGAGAAGACTACCAATGAAAGTGTGACCAGGAAGAACTTGGCGTTGTGGGAAGCAAGCAGCCTCCCCTTCCCCAACAACGATGCACGCTGCCAGCGCGTTGAGCGGGTCGCACTGACCCCAAGCTCACTCGTTGCATCTCCCACTTGCGCCAAGTCCCAAAAAAAAAACCCTGTCTCACTTGAAAAAAAGAAACACAACAAGCCGTCGATTTCGTTATTTTTTTTAAAAAAAAAAATGGCTGATCGATCGTTCAGAGCAGTGTGCTTTGCTTTGCTTTTTTTTTTTTTTGTCTTTTTGCACTCCGCCCAATCAAATCCCTTTTCAAGGAAACTTGAGAGAGGAGGAGAGAGCAAAGAAGAACAACAAAAAAAAACAACAGGCCAACAAACGGACCCCCTCCCCCTCGCCCCCCTTTCTTCTTGCACACGCTACCTTGTTGTTGCTACTTTTTGTTTGTTGCTTGTCCCCTCTCCTCTTCTTTCTTTTCCTTTTTTCCTTCTTTTTTTTCTTTTTATTTTTTTTATAAAAATAAATAAAAATTTAAAATTATTTTTCTTCGAAGTTTTAAAAATAAATAAATATTTTTTTTGTTTTTCGTTTAGTACAAGCAGCAGCACAAGACGGAACAGCAGGAGGAGGAGGAGGAGGAGGTTGCGTGGCCGAGGTCGTTGTGGCTGCTGTACCTCCGCCCGCCGAACACGTCCGTGCTGGAGATGGAGGAGGCGCTCTGGTACTGCCGCAGGTTCGCCGACAGACCGCCTTGTGGTTGTTGTTGTTGTTGAAACGTTGGCTCTGGTAACCTGTTTTGTGGTTGTGTTTGGTTTTTTTTAGAAGAGAGACAGAGAGAGAGAGAGAGAGACAGAGAGAGAGAGAGAGACAGAGACAGAGACAGAGACAGAGAGACAGACAGAGACAGAGACAGAGACAGAGACAGAGACAGACAGAGACAGAGACAGAGACAGAGACAGAGACAGAGAGAGAGAGAGAGAGAGACAGAAAAGAGACAGAGAGACAGAGAGACAGAGAGACAGAGAGACAGAGAGACAGAGAGACAGAGAGACAGAGAGACAGAGAGACAGAGAGACAGAGAGACAAAGAAACTACAAGAAAGAAAGGGGAGAGAGAGAGAGAGAGAGCTAAAAAGAAATGAAGAGCAAGAAAATTCTGAGAAGATCGAGGACGAACCCTAATTCTTTGGCCACTTCCACTTGGAGCAAATGACGGTAGCGGTCGGCAGCGAGGCTGCTGTACTTTGTTCGAAGGTCGGTGATGCCTTCCTGTTGGTGCTCTTGAAAAAACTCGGCCAGGCGTTGGTTTCCTCCTGCTCTCATCAAACACACCTGTTTCTCTGTCCAGTTATCTAACTCTACCGAACTTTGTTGTTTGTCGTATGTTAAGACAAAAAAAAAGGTGTCCACACAAAAAAAGCATACCGAACGAAGCTGATGTGAACGCCAAAGCTCCTATGTTGACCTGCACAGGCCATGCAAAGGAAAATGCCAAGATTTACAGAAGCCCATGTGGCCGGTTTTGCTCCACAGTCAAAGCACGTCTGTGTGGATAAATTTGTTGGTCAGTTTCCTTCTGTCGCTTCGAGGACTTCTCAAAATTGTTTGGGGGGAACAGACAAACACAAAAAACGTTTGCTCCTTATCAGACCTTGTTCCCTTCTTCTTGTTGCAACCGGTGAAGCTCTTTCTCCATGTTTCCTTCTCGTCTCTTTCTTCTTTGTTTCATCCAGCCGCAGACGTCACAAATCTCTATATTTGGAAAATGTTACGACAACATTACCATATTCGCTTCGTCGTGATGTCATCAAAACGAGGGGTCAATCCTTACGAAAACAGAAGAAAGAAAAGAAAAAAGAAAGAAAAGAAAGAAAAGAAAAGAAAAAGAAAAGAAAAATGCCCAAGAGAAAGAGAGCCTCGAGCAAGAAGCGCCTTCCAGAAAAGAACGACGGCGAAGCCGACCCGATTCCCTCCCCGGTCGCGCAGGACAAAAAGACGACAAATGGCAAAGCCAACCGTTCCGCGGCAAGGCAAGTGAACAGCAGCAAGTCGGAAGAGGCGCTTCTGTCCCGGCGAGAGCGGTTCCGGAACAAGGTGCTGCGCGGAGAGGAGGCTTTCAAGCAAGCGGAAGGACAGAGCAAACGACGCAAACTCGCCGAAAACAACAACAACGCTGAAGCAAAGAAAGTGAACGAGCTGGCCAAGAAAATGGCAAAAGGGCAAGTGGCCCCTAAATCTGCTCGCAAGCAGCTGCCGCCCAAGAGCTACGACATTTGGTCAACTCCTTCCCCCTCCTCTACCGACCCCGTAGCAGCCATTCTTGCTAAGGTATCAACTCTCTTTCATTCATTCTTGGTGTTTCTGTCCTTCTTATGCTTCTCTCTTCGCTCTTCTCCGTTCTCGTTCCTGCTTCTCTGCTTCTCTTGCTCACTCTCAATGATAAACAGCCCACACCAAAACCTCCGCCACGCTCAAAACCATCAGCTCTCCCGGCAGTGGAGCCTGCCTCCACGGGAACCTCCTACCGCCCTACCTTTGACTCCCATCAGGACGAACTGGGCCAGGCTCTTGTTGAGGAACTGAGGTTGCAAAAGCTGGACCGGAAGATTGACAGACGAATTCCGAGAGCCAGAAACAAAGACTGGATGGTAAATGCTTCTCATTCTCTCCCTCTCCCCTCTCTATGGCTTTCGACGAAGCAAATTAACGTGAGATGATACTGTAGGAAGGAATGGAAGTACAAACAGCTGATAGTAAGAACGCAGAAGAAGAAGAGGAAGAGCAACGTGACATCAAAGAAGAGGAGGAAGAGACCAATCAAAAGCAGCACAACCCGTGGTCCACCAAACTCACTAAAGCCCAACGCAACAAACAAAAACGTAACAAGCTCGAACAGAAGAAGAAGATCGGCAAAATGGTGGCTGCGAGGAAGAAGAAGCAGCTCGATAAGCTGCCCGAGATCTTGAAAGACATTCAACAAACTGAGGAAGCCGCCCAACAACGTGCCCTACAGCGAAAACTGCAAAGAGAAGAGGCCGCTTTGTACGGCACCAAACGTTTGGGTCCGTACAAGTTTGAGGACAAGCCAAAGTCTTCAGAGGTGCTGTTGACCAACGAGCTGCCCTCTTCGTTGAGACAGGTCACCGCTACCGTGAATCCGTTCTACGATCGCTATCGTAGCTTCATCAAGCGGAACATGATTGAACCTCGTCATGTTGCTCGGTTCGTTTCTCTCTGTCTCTCTCTCTGTCTCTCTCTTCATGGCTAGATGCTTACTTTTTATTCAAAAACAAAACAAAAACAGGCGAAGAAGAAGATACCGTTTGCGCACGTACCAAAAGCGATCCACGTTGATGCCGTGGGAGCTTGAGGGAAGAGATTAAAAATGAAGAGGGTGTTCGCATTGGCGGAAGGCCAAGATATTAAGAGTTACGACAATAATATTTGTTCGATCGATAATTTATCGCATTTCATATTTCTCCAACCTGCAGTGGAGTCCGCATCGGAAAAATTGCAATTCCTTGGAAATTGATAACTATCGACCCAGGCTGAATACATAATCGCTGCTAAATTGGTTGGTGCCCAAGCGCCCTCTATCCAACTAATTTTTTGGTGCGATTTTATTTTTAAAACCAAAAAAACAAACAACAGAGACTCACATCCACCGCTTTCCTTCCTTACCCCCCTAACCCACCCCAACAAGCATCATCATGTCCGGCGTGAAGCAGCAAATCGATCAGAACTACGTCAAGGTGGCCGAGGCCATCCGCCAACACGGCAGCCCCAACCCCCAATTCCCCAAGGACAACGATCTGGTCTACGGGGAGCTGCGCAAGCACCTCAACGCCACCGCTGGTCTCGCCACCGTTCTTCGTAACATGCGCAGCAAGGTTTGTTGGTTTTTCTTTTAGTCATCATCAATCGCTTCACTATGCTCACTCAAAAAAAATTGGTAGCAATACGTTGATTATCGTGGTGACATCATCAATGGTACAGATTCAAAAACGCATTTTCTTTTTCATCTGTGAGCACTAACCATATCTTTTATCCTTTTTTTTTTTCTTCGTCGCAGACTCGACGATTATCACTCTCATCAACGACTACGAGCAAGACCTGGTCCCACAGGGCATCACTTACGACAAGATCAACGAGCAAGTCAAGGACGTCACCGACCAAAGCTCTCACACCAAGGTTGGTGGCTGGTAAAAACGACGACGGCTTCAAAACAAACAGCAAATCGAAAACTTTTGTTTTCTCTCCTTTCTTTCTGTGTTCATAAAACATTTTTTAAAACAAAACAGCCGAAAATATGTGCAAAAAATATCAGAGCGAAAGGAAGAAAAGGAAGCTCTAGGAGGACGTGGTCTTGCCCAGTCCCTCCACGCCCAACCCGTCCTCCATTCCTTTCACCAAGTTATCGATGTACTGTTTTTTTTTTTTAAAAAAAAAGAAAAGCAAGGTTAGAGAAGAACTATGAGAAGGAGAAGAGAGGAGGAGGAGAAGGAACCTTTTGGGTGACTCGAATGCGATTTTTGAACTCGGTGATATCGAGCTTGGAAAGAGGAGCGTTGACCTGCTTGGCGAGGGCTTCTGTGATGCCCTCCGCGTTGCCCTGCAAGTGCTCAAAGAACTCCTTTCCCTTTGAGCCATCCGGCAGATAAAACCCATACACGTATGTGTACTTCAACGTGTGACGACACTTTTTCGCCAAACAAACAGAAAAAGTGAGAAAGAAGATAAAACGAGAAAGCAAGCAAGCAAGAAAGAACGAACCCTTTGCAACAGGTCAACAGCCTCCATAAAGAACTCTACGTTGCCGCTGGTTTGCTCCCTGTACTCAACAGCCTTCTCTAGGGCCTTCTCCCTCATGTCGGCTATGCTCTTGGCAGCCGTCTCGTGGGCGAAGTATCGGTTAAAGTAATGGAGATAACGGTCGGCTTCCGCCTTGAGCCGATCCGCCTCAGAGTCGATCTTCTTGGCCTCCGAGACATCGTATCGGTTGCAGCTGTAGTAGCCTCCCGTGTGTTCACCGTGGGTCTTCCAATCACCGCGACACATCCAGCACCACTCCCCGCCACAGCCGCCTTGCTCCTTCCTGCAGGTCATGTGGTTGCAGCCATCAATCCTGGTGGTGGGGATTCCACAGTGGAAGCAGGGCTTGGAGGTGGCCATCACCAGCTTGATGCTCTCCTGGTCGTCGCTGTTGCGGTCGTGCCACTTGGAGAGCTGCTCGCAAGTTACCGGGTTGTGATTCTCTAAACCGCAGGCAAAACTGTGGCCACATGCGGGTAAGTAAGGAAAAGAGAAGCAAAAAAAGAGAGAAGAGAAGAGATGCACCAAAATTGAGATCCACAACTGCACTGCACCATTTCAGCGGGGCGCGTGTATGAATCACCGCATAGAATGACATTAGTGCAACGCGGGTTGGAACACCAGCTTAGGTCCTTGCTGCAGTCCACATAGTGCTTCACAAAGAAGTACTTGTACCGGTTGTAGTCCTCCGGGTCGGCCATCTTTTGAAACATGCCATGGTTGATAGTGACATGACAATTTGGCCACATGCACTTGCTGTTGAGAATACCCTCAGCACTGGAGTTCTTCACAATGACATTGATGTGGTTCTGCCAACACACATCACAGTAAGGGCCGTGTCCGCATGGCAACCGCTTCACGTCGCCGTTCTTCACGTCGTCACAGCAGACCAGACACTCCACTTCTTCTTCTTTTTCTTCCTTTGTCAAGCGTTTGTTCTTCTTCTTTTTGGTCCAAAGTCCAGCCTTTTTACATGTTTTTACTTTGTGATCCCAATACTTGGCATGCATTGCACTAACACTCCACCTTTAGAGCCAATTAAGTTTGTTAGTTTTGACAAGAAAGACAAAAAGAAGGAGAGGGAGAGAAGAGGAGACTGTGAGACGCACTTAAAATACAAAAGAATGAGAGCAGCGTTCCATTTCTTTAGGCCAAGCTCGCCGGCAGTGGCTTTAATAAGGTCCATTTGTCTCTTCTCGAGCTGACTGTAGGTAAGCACTGTGAACTTCTCCTTCTTAGTCTCCTCGATCTCGTCAAGGAACCAGTCATCCCCTTGATCTGCCAACTCATCTCCGGACAGAAAGTTGCCCTCGTAGGGAGAATCCTCACCGGCGTCAAAGTAGTTGTCAGAATCACCCTCCTCGATCTCCTCCTTCAAGTCCTCCTCCGACTCACCATTGGCCTTCTTTTCCTTGCCTTTGTTCTTCTTCTTCTTCTTTTGCGTGGTACTGCTGCTCTTTGCACTCTTTGTTGTGGTGGCGGTTGTGGCACCTCCCCCGTTCTTTTTGGAAGGCGCAGCATCACCCTTGCTAACGGTCCCTCGAGCGGTGCCACAGATCACGCAGCTCTTGTCCTCAGGTTGATTGATCAAAGTGCAAGCTATGCACGATTAAAGAAAACAAAGGAAAAAAGTGAAAGAAACAAGAAGAAGAAAGAAGAAACACAACGTACAGAAGGATGAACAAGAGTTAGTAGGAGACAAACAAACTTTTCATCACAAAAGGTACAAACCGGTGCAAGCCCATTCGGAGTACTCGGCAGCTATGGCGGAGGCCACATTGTCGTTCAAATCCGTTGTCGTAGTCCTTTTGCACGTTGCTTCATCTTCCTGAATATGTTTGCTCGTTTTGGTGCTCCTCCTTGTCTTCGTCTTCTTGGTGGAGTCCCTCTTGTCGCTCGTTTCTTTGCTTTCGCTCTTCTTTTTCTTAGTGGCTTTGCTGCCTTTTCTCTTCGTTGGAGAGGAGGAGGCGGGCGCGTCGTCTTTCTTCTTGTCGGATGAGGTTTTCTTCTTCGAGTCCGTGCTGCCCCTCTTCTTTTGCTTCTTGGTCTTCTTGGCGGAGCTGGTGGTGGCCGTCGTCACTTGCGTGCCAGAAGAAGCGGGGCTGAGCCTAGTACCATCCTCCTCTTCGCTCACGCTGCAAGCGTTGTTGTTGTTGTTGCTCATTTGGTCTCTCCCCGGCTTGACGGACGCGTGCGCAGCGGTTCCAAACAAAAGAATAAGAAAAAGAAAACGAAAATGAAAAAAAAAAAGCAGCGAGTCCCACCCCAACACAAGCGTTTCTCGTCTTGTTAGTTCACCCCAACAAAAAAGATCTGCCCAACAAAAAAAAACAAAACGCGCTACTTTTTTTTTTCTGCTCCCGCTGCGAAGGCCTTCTTCTGTCTTTCACCTAACGGCAATTCTAATTTTAGTTTGTTATGTTGCTTTACTTGAAATTTAACTAAAAACCCTCGTCGTCCGCCGCTTTCTTTTCTTCTGCTGTGCTCATTACTGGCTCCAGCCTTTGGCCTATATTTGGTTGTGGCTAACTCGTGTCTCATCAGTATTTGCATGGCTGACAACGTTTCCTCCTCAAAGAAACTACAAGAGAGAAAGTATTGAGGCCAAAGGCTGGAGCCTGTAATGAGCACAGCAGAAGCAAAGAAAGTGGTCCTCCTTATCCATGCTGTTAGAAAGGAGCTATGTGTGGGCTGTTCAAAGGACATAGAAGAGCTAGCAGGACAGTTGCTGAAACAGTTTAAAAAGAAGACTAACTGCAAGGAGCAGGGAACTGTTTGTCTTGGTTGGTGGTCTTGTTACCATAAAAGCATTGTGGAAGTCAAAGGCACAAGCTGGATAAAGAGTTGCTACAAGTGTGTAGGAGGGACAAGAGTCAAGTCATGTGCAGAGTTGAGCAAAGCTGGTGGTTTCTTTTAAGGCTCAAGTTCTTATTGAAGTAATGGTCTGGTTACATAACAATATGTCATAGGACTCTTGAACTTCATTGCTGGGGACGGTCCAAAAGAGAAGACACTAAAGGGAGTTGAAAATGTATCAAAGGATGATAATGAAGAAGTGTAAGCTGAACCATTAGGCTACTTCCTGTGTTGAAGCACATGATAGTCAGATATGTTATGTCTAAACATTTTGTGGAACTTGCAATAAGGTTGTTGTTTCTTCTTTTTGCTACCATCATCAGTAGGAGTCATTTGATTAGAATCTCTGTTTGCTTTTGATTGCCAGGGTAATTTTGATCACTTCATCCAAGGAGCAAGGAGCCTTTAAAAGGACAGTATCAATGTATATATGCATCAAATGTCCTTTGAAAGGACTGATTGAAATTTGTGTAGCAACAAAGTAAGATGTTCACCATTTATGGATTTGTACTCAAAAGACATAAAGTGATCCAAAACTCAACATGAATATCTTCCCAGCTCATGTTTAAAGCTGAGGTTTGCTTTGCTCAGTGGAAGGCATCAAAATTAGTGATTTGAGATATAGTAGTACTATATTATGATGAATGTCAAGGAATGTTTTGAAGCATTCAAAGAAAGAGGAGATGATGTTGTGTTTTCCAGGATTGAACTCAAGCAAAGCGGGAATGATTGTAGATGAAAAAGAAAAAAGGAAAGAGAATGAAGAAGCAGAAGTAGGATAGACATGAAACAAGCAAGGAAGCACTATCAAAGTGAACAATGTTGTGACTGTTCTGAAAGACAAAAAGGGTATGTTATCAGAATAGAAATACAGAAGAGTCATCAAAAGAGGTTTTGTACATCTTGGCCAGGAATACATTGTTCAAAAGATCTTTTTATGAGAGCAAAACACATTGTCAAGTCATTCAAACATTAATGGAGGATCCAAAATCCAGGTCTGCAGTTGTTCTTATTATAATTAAAGAGCTGAGTACAGGTCAGCATTGAAGCTCAAAGGATTTGGCCATAGTCAACAGGCATTAGTTGAACTGAAAGGAGTCACTATTTGTGGCATAGAAAAAGTTGAACTACCTACACCTGAGGTAGTTGAAAATGATGAAAAGCAATCTAGCACCTTGCTAACTTCGTAGGACTTGGAGAAGTCATCATCATCATTGAACTCAGAATTATCATCATCAGAACAATAAGTTCCAAATCAGTCTTATTAGGAAGAACTGGAGAAGAGGATAGCAGTATCAAGGAACCAGAAGGGAAAGGAGAAACTAGCTTGAGAAGACAAGAAGGAATATGATCTTTCAACTCATTGCCAGTGACATCCACTAGTATATATGCACCTCTCTTGGTTCTGTGTTTAATAGAGAAAGGGCTTGAGATACTTCAGATCCATCTTGGATATGGCAACTGAATGACGGATCATTAAGGTGTCACCTGGCTTGAATTCAAACAAGGAAACAGAAGAGTCATGCACCACAGACATAACCTGGTTGTAGAGGTCAGTAGCATCAAAAGCAGCAGGCAAGACAACAGAATGCAACTTGGCAATTTGTGCAAGACAGACAGACTCAGGAATGGAATCAGATTCCATGTTGGAATAATCACTTGAAAGGTTGAGAGGGTGTCCAAGAAAGAGCTCAAAGGGAGTCGATTTATACCTGGAGGTCAGCCTTTGATTAATGGCAAATTGGGTAGCGAGATGAGATCCAAGACTCTCAAGGATGCCATCAACGAGGCCATGCATGACTGGGTTACCAACATCCAAACCACGCACTACCTCATCGGCTTCTCCATCAGAAGGAAGGCGGACCAGTGGCTTCAATCAGAAGAGACCAGCTTCATAAGGATGAACTTGGCAAAGCAATCAGCCCAAAGGGAAGGCCAGAAGAAACCTTTGTTCTAAACCTTGTTAAAGAGATTGGCAGCACCTTTATGTCCAGCAAGACAAAGGTGAGAGAGTAACTCCTGTTGTTCTTCCATAGAAAAAGGGGCCATTTTGTCCTAAACAGCTTGATGTAACAGATGAGTCCTCTTGATAGAGCCGCTGGAGGATACTGAGAAGCGTCAACATAGACAAGGAAGGAACTCTTGGAATGTTGTGTTGCTTCTTTACTGAAGTTAAAGTTTTGACTTTATTTGGAACTACTAGTGGAGCTAGCCCATCTTCCTCCCAAAAGTTGGGTGGGTAGAGGTGTGAAAGCATATAGCACTTCTTGATATGGAGATGGAGACAAGCATTGTTGATAGTATGTAGAACCAAGCAAAGCATCTCAACATGCTCATCAATGGAGGCAGAGCAAGTAAAGACGAGATAGTCGTCAATATATTGTGCAGTGCAATCAATGAGGTCCTTAAGCACAGTTGCAAGGAAATGCAACATAGCAGTTAAAACAATCTTCACCCCAAAGGAAGCTCTACAAAAGCAGTAGCAGTCTTGCCAAGTGAAAGTGAGCTTGATCTGATGAGGCACAAAGTTTAGAAGCTGCATAAAGCTCTACACTAAATCTAGTGAGCTGGCAATACAGAAGCCAAGGATGTACTCTACAAAAGCAAGAATACCAGAATGTAAAAGCAGATATCCACAGTAATAGAGTTGATGGCTTGAGGATCAATGCAAGTATGGGCTAATATCCAGTTATCATTAGCATTGTGATAAGGCCAGTAGGGGAACAACCTAACAGACACTAACTCAATGGACGTAGGGAAAAAGACCTTTAATGAAATGAAAGAAAGAGATATATATACAAGGAGAGATAGGGATAGGTATTATGGGAGAGTGGTATAACACTTCTCCCTCCCAGGCCAAAGTCATCTGTGATTAACTGTCAGGCTAATAATCATGATACCACTCTCCAATATGCCTGGACCAGGTCTGGGGCGTTGATAACATTACACTCAGGCTCCCAAGAGTTGTGGCAGTTGGAGAAACCTTTCCACTTCAACCTATATTCAAGTCCTCGACTAGTGTAGTAGTGATCTAAAACTTTCTCAACCTCATATTCGTCATCAGCAAGCTCTCTATCTTCGTTGTTACATAGGATGAATTGTTTGATGCAGTTGAGGTTTACCACTTTATCCGTTTCAGGACCAGCAGTATTTCGCACCTTGATTGTCTGTGGAGAACAGATTTCGATAATCTTGTAGGGTCCTCCTTTTCAACTACATTGAAGTTTTTTTGACTCACCTACTGATGTGGCTTTGGAGTGAATGAGAACTAGGTGGCCAACCTTAAACTCATCCTCTGGCTTGCTATGCCGTTTCTCCATCTTCTTTTTTTGAACGTTGTCTACTCCATGGGCTTCTTCTGCAAGCCTTTTCCTGCTCATCACTCCACATGAACTTTGTTTTGGGGCTTATGAGGTCAGTGAGGGGCTTCACCATCTTGGCGAGATGATGGATGAACTTGCAATAGTAGTTTGCAAGTCCAAGGAAGCTTTGTTGTTGCTTCCTGGTGGTAGGGCGAGGGCAATCTTGCACCGCCTTGCTCTGCATGGGACTAATTCCATCGCTAGACACCATGTGTCCAAGGTACTCCATCATCTCCTTTGCAAAGGTGCATTTGTTGACCTTCACATAGAGTCAATACTCACAGAGACGCTCAAAGACCTTGCATAAGTGAATGAGGTGGTTTTCAAATGTCTTGGAAAAAATGATGAGGTCGTTGATGTGACACCAAGAAAACTTCTGCTTGAATTCGCTAAAGATCTCGTCCATTCCTCGTTGGAACATAGCCAGAGCATTGGTAGGTCCAAAGGGCATAACCACAGGCTCAAACTGGCCGGATTTCATAATGAAGGCACACATATTTGCAGTACGCTCCTCCATTAGGAAGTGCCAATAACCACATGCTAGGTCAAACTTGGACCAGAACTTGGAGCTATGGAGGCAATTCAGTCCGTCCTCAACGTTTGGCATAGGATAGGAGTCCTTCACTGTCCGTTTGTTTAGCTCTCTGTAATCAATACAGAAACATGGTTTTCCATCCTTCTTGATGATGATGATTACTGGGTGTGCCCATTCGCTGACAGATTTGTGAATGATGCCCATGAGTAGCATGTCATCCATGGCAGCATCGACGGTCTCCTGAACCTTGGTGCTGACCTTGTGAGGCTTCACATGGATGGGGGTATAATCCGTTAGGACTATCTTGTGGGGAGGAAGTTTAACACTTCCCATCTCAGGAAGCTTGTTGTATTATTCAAGGGCCAGCTCTAAAAGCCGTGCTTTCTGCCTGATATCCAGGTCCATGTCATTCATGAGCTCTCTCAAGCTCATCATTACCTCTTCCTTGGTGGGAAGCTCCACTGGGTAGATAACATTCACGACGTCTTGGGTCTCCTTTGTGACTGAGGTGCACACTCGGTTGTCATCAGAGTTGCAAGACAAACCTTCCACAGGTTTGCTCTCAGCAAGAAGCAACCAGTGTCGTCATGCTTCCAAAATGTCCCAGCTGATGAGAAAATCGTGAGGCATTGAATCATCCTCTGCCAAGACAGCAATGGTTGCCTTGACGTTCTTGCGAGTAGGCGTCCAAAAACAAAGAGTGATGTAACCCTTCGGCTTCACTTCATGGCCAGTGGCACTTCTTCACATATCTCCGTTATGTAGGCTACACATTTTACTTCTTTGGGTAGAAGTGTTTCTTGAATGAAGCTATTGATGGCACAGGAGTCCAGCACGACCTCGACTGTCCTTCCTCCAGAGATCTTCAATGTCATCCTCAGCAGACAATGTGCATTCTTAACAACAATATTTGTTGATCCTGTCCTTCCACCAGCAATGTCCTTCTGGGCCAGTGCCTGGCTTTGGCTTCCAGACTTGCCCTTTGTGTCCTGCAAAGCACTGCCAAAAGCTCTGCCAGCAGGATAAAGCGGATATCCATGGATAACTTCTATAAAAGGTAGGTATCCACAAAATCTGCTTGGATATCCGCTCTGCCAGCGGGATAAAGCGAATATCCGTGGATAACTTCTATTAAAGGTAGGTATCCACAAAATCCGCCTGGATATCCGCCAAAGGGCGGATAATCAGCGTTCCGATTAGGAAAGCCAATAGCAGAGAGGAGAGAAGAGAAGGGAGAGGACATGATCTCGGTGACATAGGAGTTTCTTCCTATTGGTCAGTTTCATATTTTCCCCTCCAGCCGATTTTAGTTTTCTGTTTTAGTTTCTAAAATTTAAAATCTAAATCTTGAAAACAAGGTAGGCAAGTGGCACTAGAGGCCTTAGTTAAAAAAGCAGAGGAAGAAAGAGCAGTTGGGAGAGGAAAAAATGATGAGACCCAAAAGATTCTGTTGATGGTTCCCATGGTTGCTTGTAAGACTTGACAATTGGTACCGTAGGTCCCTGTGCGCTTTTTCTTTGTATTTCTGATATTCGCACTCACTTTATTCACAATTATTTCACCATCACGTCACTTGCCTAACAACCATTTCTACTTGGTGCTTTTCGCTTTTTCTCTGCATGTCAGTAAGAAGAGGTTTGTGATCATAGCAAAGAAAACCTTTATAACTATTTGCTTATTCTCTTTGCATTTCCCTCTCTGTTCATCTTTTTGCCCCTTCCAAAGAAGGCCTTGAATCAGGCAGAACTGAGTTCAACCAACAAGAACAATGCTGCAGCCAGTACCATTCCAAAGCAGGTGATGAACGTCAATGGAGCATAGCGCACAGGAAGTGGCTCTGTAGCGAACATGGTCTAGGTAGCAATGAGCAGCAATGTATTAAACTCATCTCTCCCTTCTCTTGTTATTTTTTTTTACTGCAATAAAATTAAAATTTTTCAAACCAATAATAATTTTCTGATAATTATCAATGATAATCAATCGAAGCAGCATGACGTCAGTGGCTTCCCAAAAAGGAACTCATCATATTATTTTTCAAACCTGTATCATAAAGTTTTTCAAATAAAAACAGTGGATATCCAACTGAATATCTGTGGATATACGGTATGGATACATCCACCAGATATTCGGAGCAGATATCCCGCCAGCAGAGAGTGTCCTTCTTCTTGCTTTGGTTGACACATTTCTTTTCCAAGCACTCTCTTGTCCAGTGCTCTCTTGACTTGCAGTTGTAGCAAAAGGGTCGCTTTTTCCTCCTGTCATTGCCTGAACTGCTGTTGTTGTTGTTCTTCTCCCACCTTGAGCTCTTTGACTGATGGTCCAAGCTCCTTTTCGCATGTTTGCATCCTTCCCAGTCTCTAGCGAGGTTCAGGGCATCAGCCATATTAGCGATGTCTTCCTGCTGAATTTCTCCTTCAGGTCCAGAACAGCACCTACAATGAACTTCTCCAAGACCTGAGTCTCGCTGAAATCCATGAGGAAAGCCTCTCGCAGTGCTGTACACACTCACAAGTTCCAGGCGTCTACAG
The DNA here is from genome assembly GCA_031835245.1 of Balamuthia mandrillaris. NCBI lineage: Eukaryota > Discosea > Longamoebia > Balamuthiidae > Balamuthia > Balamuthia mandrillaris. The sequence continues at coordinate 49,266 of JAVKOQ010000270.1, forward strand.
ACTCATCAACATTCATCTGGAGGTTATCAAGCTTCATAATCTTAGCAGTCGCTTGGTCACAATGCTGGAAGCAGTTGAGGAGCTGTGTTTTCACCTCCATGGGAGTTAGTAGGACTCCACCTTTCATTCATTCTTGCTCAAGGAAGCGGCAAATGACATCAGCGTTGTTGTGAAGTCCTTCAAAGTGGAGGAGAAAGTCCTGATGACTTCACCCAGCAGCAGTTGCATAGTGGTTGAATGAAGTCAAAAAGATGTTTGGGTCCTCTTTTGGCTTGCCATGGAAAGTTGGCAGTGTTTCTGTGGTAAGCAGACTCTGTGTCAGCTGAATATCACCCAAGCTGTCACCAGTGTTGTGTTTGGCTGTATGTTGTTGTAAATCTTGATGATGTGTTGTAAGGTTGAGTGCGGGTTTTCTCTTCTCCTTCTCCTTTTCTTCCTCTTCTTTGCTCAACAATGAAGAACTGGACCCAGAACTGAGACCATTATCCTTATCTGCAAGTTGGGCCTTAAAAAGGGTTTGCAGTTGAGAGATTGCCTTGTTAAGAGCCACTAAAGCTACTTCATTGTGCTCATTTGCTTGTTTGATGTCATTAGAAAGCTCATCAGCAAAAGTTTCCAACTTTGCATCGATATGGTTGATATGGTCAGACAATGAAGAAATGTCGCTAGTCTGCTTGACCAAGAGCCTGTCGTGGTCTGCTTGGCTTGTGCGAAGCTCAGAGAGAGCCTGGTCAATGGCATCTAGTCTGTCCGTGGGAAGGGTTGTAAAAGTAGTAATAGGAGAAGGAGTGCCAGAAGCTGGAGGAATAGCACCACTAGAAAGTGGACCACTCTGTGCATCAGAAGAAGGAGTTGTACCAGACTGTGGCAAAGTTCCTGACATTTTATGGCACTGAACACTGCTACAAAAGGACACCAACTTGATGGGCATAGGGAAAAAGACCTTTAATGAAATGAAAGAAAGAGATATATATACAAGGAGAGATAAGGATAGGTATTATGGGAGAGTGGTATAACAGTATCCTTTTTTGGAACACAAAGAATGGACGAGTTCCAGGGAGAGTCCATGGACACATCCACAATAACTTCATGATAGTACCATTATTTGAACTGCTGGTTGATAGAGGAGTGCCAGACTTCCAGAATAGAATACTGATGCTTGATTATTGAAAGATGATCACTTATTTTCAGGCAGATAGTACTGTTGGGAAGTAAACAGGAAGGACCTTGAGGAATGCAACTGTTCTCTTCAAGAAGCTCCTTGATATGATTTACAATGGCCTTTTGAAGGTCTGGAGGCAAAGGAGACTTGATGTACTTGTATTGATGTAGTTGTCAGATGAAGCAATGTTCTTATTATCTAGCGTTGAAGGCTTAGGGCCAGTAAACCAGACTGGAATTCCAAACAGATCAATACTGATCCTGTCATGGCCACAGATCACCTGAGTAAAGCTGGACAGCTTAAGAACAAGAAAGTTGTAAAAGAACTTCCTAGTGTCACATGAATATGAGAGGCAATGATAGACACAGAGGCAGAGGAATCATCTTTTAGAATCACATCCTGTTGAGTGTGGGTAGTTTTAAGCCAAAACTGTTTTATGAGAGAAGGATTCACAAAGGAAGAGAAGGCACTATTGTCAAGTAAGGTCATAACTCTTTGCTTCTTCAAGGTTGCTAAAAATATAATAAAAGCAGCAACAGGAGCAGAAAAGGGACTATCAAAGGCAGGAGCTTTGTGTTTGTCAAGACCAAGCGTGAACAGCTCTACTGCAGCTTACTCAAACTCCTGAAAGGGATTCTCTATGTTGTTTAAAGAAGGAGTAACTAAGTAAAGAAAAGGGAAGACTACACTGGCAAAAGGAAGAGCTAGAAAAGCACCAGTTGCAAATGATTGCATGCTGTTGAGCAAAGAAGCTAGAGGCTTGGCAGAAGTGTCATGAGTAAGGCAATGTTTTATCATATGTCCAGCCTTACTACACTGATAGTAGATGCTGGCTGGTCTTTGATGAGCACTAAAAGAGAAAACCAGGGTAAAGAAAAAGGAAATACAGGATGAGGATCCATCACTCTTTTTCTTGGAGAGGACTTGGCAATCCTTGTTTGAATGATTGTGTGAAAAGAGCACCAAGGTTTGTTGTTCTTGGTCCCTTGTTGTTGTTATTGTTGTTGTTCCAACTACTTGGAGGGGAAACCCTTAAAGACTTTTTCTTGCTTATGATGATGCCACAGCATTAGCCAGAGAAGTAGGAAAGTTGGTGATGCAAGAAGAAATGACTCCTGAGACCAGTTCTTCAAGAAGAGCATTGCAAAGAATGGCAAGGCTATCTTCAAGTTGAGGTGAACAGGTCATCTGGTCAATGAGCTTTTGAAAGCACTCTGAGCATCCTTGAACAGACTCTCCAGTTTTGAAGGAAAAGTGATAGAACTCTGTATTCAGAGCATTCTACTATTAAAGTGGCTATGAAAGGTGACTCTGAGCTTTTCCATGCCCATTTCAGTTTTGAAGGTTCTGAATGGCCCAGTGCTGAGCCAACAGATGCTTGATCTGAGAAATCAAGGCATAATTTCAAGTTCCTCCACGGCATAAACATAGACATTCTCAAGGGAGGCTCGAAGGCGTTCCAAACACTCCTCAAAGGCAGTCAGGGAAATTATTTCGGATTTCTTGTTCTTGGCGTCCATCACATTTGAGGGGAAATTGCATGAATAATGGTTCTGGCCATCAAAAAAAATGTTAGAAAGGGTGAATAACATGAACAAATGGGGCCAAAAGGTATTATTCAAAGAGGGAACAAGGGAACAAAAGGTGTCAAAAGGGAAAGTGTGGTGTGAATGAAACAAAACTAACTAACTAACTAAAAGAAAGAGAGAAAGAAGCAACAGAATAAAAAGAAGAAGCCTAGCGATGTGGCAAAAGGTGATTGGTCCATGTTGTAGATGTCAACAGAAAGGAAAGAAAAAGAAAGGGGCAATGGCACTAATATGTTGAGAGTAATTCTCAACAATACATCAACGTTATCAAAAGGGATAATACTTAGTTAAACTAACTTATCACTAAGTTTATAAATATGTAAAGTGTTTTTTTCATTATCTTTTAAGCAATACTAAAGATTCTTTATTATTTTCTTTCTTTTAAAATACACTTTATTTTAGTCACTTTTTTGTTTTTTTTGTTAAATCAAGCTTTTTAAACATTTTTTACCTTTACTAGTAAATAAGTTTCTTTTTTCTTTTT
>JAVKOQ010000270.1:62500-69862 GCA_031835245.1 Balamuthia mandrillaris
CAACTGTTCCTCAGCAGACAACACATGTTCTTCATGACATTATTCGTTGATTCTATCTTTTTATTAGCTCTAGCTTTTTGGACCAGTGTCCATGTTTTTGTGTCAACATCACCAGCTTTTTTCTTTTTATTCCATTGTTTTCTTTTCTCTTTTTTTTTAGAGCCAGTGACTGTTGAGAAGGGGCTTACAGAGTTTGAGTAGGAGTATATGTGTGTTGATGTATGTTGCAACTAAGTGTAAAAGGAGGAAAAGTGCTGGCCTGGCTGAAAGATGAAGCCAAGGTGTCACATGGAGTCACAATATTGGTGAAAACACTGGTAAGTGAGTATGATATAGAAGAGAGTAACAAGGAAGGAGACACATGTGAGAGAGGAGTGAAAGAGCTGTTGAAAGAAGAGTAAAGAGTAGAAGAGCAACTGTGTGGCTGTAAAGGAGGTAAGGAAAGCAATAGAGTTGTTGATTTGTTTTATGATAAGGCTGATAAAGGAACAACTTAATAGACACCAACTTGATGAGTGTAGAGAAAAGACCTTTAATAAAGTGAGAGAAAGAAATATATATACAAAGAGAGATAGGGATAGGTATCATAGGAGAGTAGTATAACAGTTCTTCCAAAGCCTATCTAGCATGTATAATGGTGAAGAAAGCAGTATGAGTGCTATTCTCTGATCCTGAGATGAGAGTAAGTTGTGTATAAGAGAAAAAAGTAAAGGGAAAGTGATTTAAAGGAAAAAAGTTGTGACCTAGAAACCCTAAATACATTGAAGGCAGAGATGTAATCAGCAGAGTAGTCACAACATTTCACAGTGCTTCAATCTGTTGGTTGAATCCAACCTCAAGAATAAAAGAGTCGATGATGAGACAAGAAGTGTATTCAAGAGAATAGAGGAAGGACAATGAGAGTGAATCTCCGACGTTGCTTCAAAGTACACTGAGAGAAAAGGGAAAAGGGAGAAGGGAAGGATGGAGGATACAAAAGAAAGGAGAGCTGAGGGTCCGGGACGGATCCAACATGAGGAGTCTTGAGATAAGTGTTGGTGATTTTACCAACATACTCCCCCTCTTAAGAAGAAGTAGAAGGTGAAGAGGATTGTTTGAGGAGGTCCCAATAACGTTTGACGAGTTTAGGAGCATGGACATCTTTACCAGGGATCCATTGGTTATCAGAATGTGGGTAGCCTTTCCAGTGAACAAAGTATTCATGCTTATTGGCTGGGCCTTTGTGATCAAGGATTTCGTCTATTTCATACTCATTGGGTGGGAGGTCATTGGTAGTAGGGTCCTCTGGGGGGGCAACGAGCTTTAGCTGGTTGGGGCTGAACTTGTTCGAGAGGGTAACGCCAGTGCTGTCCTGGAGGAGGTATGCACCACCACGATTGCAGCGGATGACTGTATAAGGGCCAGAGTATTCAGGAAGAGACTTGGGAGACCTGGGAGGCTTGCGTAGCATGACTTTGGAGCCAGCGGAAAATTCGTGGAGTGGCTTAGAAGAATCATGTTGAGCCTTGATGTTGGAGCTGTGCTTTTGAGCAGAAGATGCTGATGCCGGGTAGACAATATCATGCATTTGCTTGGCGTTCTCCAAGAGGAGGGTTTTGGTAGGAAGCTGGGAAGAGGAAGAAGAATAGTCTTGTGGAGTGGTAGCAGGGCGACCAAAGAATAGTTGGAAAGGGGAAGACTTGTGGCAACGAGTAATGCGTTGGTTGATTGCATATTGGGCGGCAGGAAGAAAGGTGTGCCAGTGAGACCAATCACTGTTAATGAGCTTGTTAAGGGTGTTGCGGGCCAGCTTGACATGGGTTTCTGCAGCTCCGTTAGCTTGAGGATGATAGGCCGAGATGAATCGATGCTCAAAGCCAGAGAGTGTCTTTAGAGCTTTGATGACCGCGTTGACAAACTCAGTGCCATTGTTTGACTGAAGGATCTTAGGAAGACCGAAATCAGAGACAACTTGATAGAGGGTGCGGGCCACATCTTTGGCAGTCTTGGCGTGGACTGGGCGGAGGGAAGTGAACCGGGTAGCGATGTCTGTGGTGATCAGAACGTAGTTGAAGCCTTTGGAAGAAGTGGGAAGGGGGCCAAACAGATCAATGGTGATGTGATCGAAGGGGTAAGTAGCGTGGATGGTTTTGAGGGGATGAAAGCCGTGTTTGGTGACGTTGTGCTTAAGGCAGTTGTTGCAGTGTAGGCAAGTGCAAGAACAATCAGCACGAAGAGTAGGCCAATAATAGCCTTCATTCCAGATCTTGATGAACAAGGTTTCTGCTCTGTGATGTCCTTCTGTGTGGAATAGCTGCAAGAGGCGTTTGCGTTCAGAGGTGGCAGGGAGTTGCTTGTTGAGTCTGCCCTTGATGTGCCTGTTGAGAGCGGATTTAGCGGTGGACGGGGAGTTGTCAACCAAAGCGAGAGCCTTGAGGTCACGAGGTTTGCGCTGAGGCAAGCGAGGGGCGTCTGGAGGGACGGAGGGGGGTGTAAGACCACCGTTGTCCCAGAAGGAGCGTGGGTATAGCCGAGAGAGACAGTCCTCGAGAATCATGTGGATGCCAGGGTGGTGGACGATCTTGAAGTTGTACTCTGAGATGAGGAAAGCCCAATAGTTGAGGGTGTAGTTCTTACTGTTGGAAGTGAAGAGGTAGGACAAAGCCTTGTGATCAGAATAGATCGTGAACTTGTTGCTGTAGAGCCAATTGCTGAAGGAGCAGATGGCGAAGAGTATGGCAAGCATCTCATGTTTGGTGGCAGGATAGTTGTGTTGGGCAGGGTTGAGGGCCTTGCTCGCGAACACGATGTACTGGTGCTTGTTGTTGGGTCCAATCTGGTAAAGGATGGCGCCAACACCAAATTGGGAGGCATCAGTGCCAACCAAAAGAGGTAAGGATAGGTCATAGAGAGAGAGAGCACAGGTGGGTTGGATAAGATGCGCTTGAGGGCGTCAAAGGCGTCCTGGCAGTCTTGGTTCCAATGGGGCTGGATGTCCTTGATGTACCGGAGGGCGTCAAGGGGCTGAATGAGTTGGGCGAACATGGGGATGAAGTTGCAGAGGTAGCCTGCAAAGCCAAGGAAGGATTGCATTTGCTTGCCAGTGGATAGTACTTCTAGGAGTGCAAAAGTGGAGAGCTTGCGTTGGTCAGGAAGGATATTGCTGCGATTGATGATAAAACTGAGGATGCAGAGGCGTTTGTACCTGAATTGACACTTCTCCTGATGGATACGGAGTCCCGCAGTGGTGAGAGTGAGGATAACGTGGATAAGGTGCTTGATATGTTCTTCCACACTTTGGGAAACGACAGCTAGATCATCAATGTAATGGGAAGTGAACTCAGCAATAGCGGCAGTGACAATGTCCATGAGGCGCTGGAAGTGTTGTGCAACAATCTTGATGCCAAAAATGGCGGCGATGAACATGTAACAATGACTGTTCCATGTGAATGTAGTTTTGACGCAGTCTTCAGGAGCAATGGGGCATTGCGTGTAAGACCAGATAAGGTCAAGGGCAGAGGCGATGAAAAAGCCTTGCACTTTGGAGATAATGCTGTGGATAGTAGGGATTGGGTATGTGAGGTCCAAGAGGAGCTTGTTCAGGAGGCGTGGGTCAATGCAGACACGCCACTGGGTAACGTTGCCATCAGCGTCCTTCTTGGGTACAACGGTGAGAGGAGAGTTCCAGGGACTGTCAGGTGGGGCGAGCACAATGACGCTGGTATGCAGCCATTCCGCCACTTGCAGATCAATTACGAGCATTAAATGGTGTGGGATGGGGTATTGGTGGCGAAAGACAGGAGGGTGGTCTCCAGTGTCCAGATGGAGAACCACTTCGGGAAGGGTACAGGAAGGTCCTGTGGGTAGAGCCTCGTTCTCCTGGAGGTATTTCTTGATGGCTTCGAGAATACACTTGCAGATGTGTTCCTTGACAGCTTTCACCAAACGTTGATGTTGGCGTCGGGTGATGTTGTGGTCCTTGGAGCGGGGTAGTGGTTCCTCAGGGTAGTCAATTGGAATGTCTGTTATGCCCATGCTGGACTTGCGCATGAAGTCGTGGCCCAGGATGATTGATTGACCGTCTGGTTGAGGCAATACGGAGAACATGTGATGGAAACGGCGTTCACCGAAGCCAATAGCGAGTGGCTCCATTTCGGCGGCACATGTAGCGGTGGTTTCATGGTGTCCAAGTTTGACCGTGTAGTTGGCTTGCTTGGTTTTGGCACGAACTAAGTCAACAATAGAAGGGTCCATAAAGGAGTGGCTGGCGCCAGAGTCTATGACAGCAGTGACATGACGGCTGTTGATGGTCATCAGGGCACAGATAGGGTCATTGGGTCCGGGCATGTCGTCAGTGACGGTGATAGAGTTGAGAGCCCGTTGTGACTCATAGAACTCGTCGTATTCCTCTTCATTGCTGATAGAGTCTTGCTGCTCAACGGTAGGAGCAGGTGTGTTGCTCTGTTGCTGTGTAGAAGCCATGGAGTTGAGGGAATGTGAGCTGGGAGACGACTGGCATGCTGGTAGTTGTGCGTGTGTTTGATGCGGCAGTGCTGACGTGGGGTTGCATGTTGCAGGAGCAGAAGATGAGGCTGGTGTAGCAGACGTTGCTTGAGAAGACTGCTGTTGTAGCCTGCGGGCCTTTTTTTGGCACTGATCTTCCATATGGTTGTGTGTTTTGCAGTGTGCGCAAACAGCACCTATTGTGTGGGGTAATGGTGATTGCCGTTGAGGTGATTTGCTGTGACCTTTATCTTTCGAAGAAGGTTGGGGAAACTCTGACTCAATGAGGACTGTGAGCTTGAAAGCAGCAATGACATCTTGTGGCTTGTTGCGAAGAGTCTATTGCTTGTACTTCAACTTGATGTGGGGAAGAAGGGCTCGTCCAAAGAAAAAGGCTTTGAGGTAGTCATAGAAGGTGTCAGGAAGATGATTACAGAGTACAGAGTACCAATTGATGAGCTGATGAATGCTTTCACCAGGCTTCTGTCGAAATGATGTGACGGCCTCTATCATTGTGGCCTCGATGTCTGGAAGGCGGTAGTGCTGATGGAAGAGGTCTCAAGCAACGTTCCATGGTTGGTCTTGTAGAGTGTTAATGGCCCAAAGACGTCCGTCTCCAACAAGGGTGGTGATGAGGGCTTGGAACACAACAAAGTTGTCTATACGCTGTTGTAACCGTTCCATGGCCTTTCTAGTGTGTTCTGTGGCTTTGTCTAACTTGTGCTGTTCTTCTTCTTTGGTGACGTGTTCAGTCTCAGGGCAGCTGGGGATGTCGAGCTCAAGTTGAAAGGATTGTTGGAGCATGCAAAGGTACTCCTGTTGTGCCTTGCGAAGCTGTTCATGGAGGGTGTCGAGAGCGGCTGAGGCTTCCATGATGTACGTAGTGCAAGAGGGGATTTGAATCACTTATGTAAGTCAAAAAAATGTCAGTTGAATCCAACCTCAAGAATAAAAGAGTCGGTGATGAGACAAGAAGTGTATTCAAGAGAATAGAGGAAGGACAACGGGAGTGAATCTCCGACGTTGCTTCAAAGTACACCGAGAGAAAAGGGAAAAGGGAGAAGGGAAGGATGGAGGATACAAAAGAAAGGAGAGCTGAGAGTCCGGGACAGATCCAACATGAGGAGTCTTGAGATAAGTGTTGGTGATTTTACCAACATCCATCCTGGCTAGAATGGTGTATTTTTTCACTTTTTGTCACAACCCGGCCTTGGGTCGTGCCAATCCCTCTCTCTCACACAACGCTCACAAAGGAGAGATAAGATTGGAGTGGTTCTTGGTTTGCTCTTATTAGAAAGACCTGCTTTGTGTGTACAGTTTCTCTCTCTGATTCTGTTATTCTCTCCTTTTTCCCCTCTTTTCCCTTCTCCCGTGATAACACAATACTTAGAGATTCCGTTGATTGGCTGGTTGACATCATCCTATTGATCAGACCGAATTTAGCTTCTTGTGATTTTCTGAAAAGCTCTGTTTGTGTCATCACTTCTTGCATAGTATTGACATAGTGCTACTCTAATGAGAAAAGAAACTTTGCATGATATTGCTTGAGAGTCATAACATTGGAATCATCAGGTTATCCTTTTGCTTTCACCTTTTGGAAGTTAACTAACAGCTTCCAGTGAGACTCTTCTCCTCATCATCAGGCTTTTTTTGCATCTAAATACAAATAATAATTATTGCCTGAAATTCTGGCACCAATATCCCCTTTCTTATGCCTACTATGCTACTATTGACAAGTAAATTGAATCCTGGGCCAAGCATCAAGTCATCATCCCTGTCCCAGATGATTATCCATGAAACTACCCAATTCTCACCATTTTTAAAAAGGATGCTTCTGGTCAACTTACTGCTGGACATGTTTGTATTGACCCTCAAGCCATCAAATCTATTACCTTTACCTGGAAAGGCAAGCTCTGGATGTTCTATTACAAAGCACAAGCTTGGTCTGATCAATAGGATAATATCAATTAGTTAATCAATAGAATATCTAAGTATTGCATTACTCAAGAGAAAACACATGCCATCTGTCACTTCTCATTCACTGAACATCTTTAAACTTGTTTTCCTTGTCCTTGACAGAGTTCTTAAATCAAACTCTTTTATTTAAAAAGCAACTTATATATTTTGTAGACCTCTTCATTTAGTCTAACAACACAAAAAATAGTGCTTAATAAAAAACAACAAACTCTTCAAGTTGAATTCTCTATAAGACTATGATTAATGCCTGTGGCCTTTGCAACAAAGATGTAGGGAATTTTAATGTGGCCAAAAAGATTACTGTGATAAGAATTGAAATTTAATGATTTTTTATGTATACATATTGCTAAACAAGTTACAAGTTAACAATGAACTATTAAAAACATGTAATATGATCTAAACTTAAAAGGGTGAAATTATTTTTAGTAGTAATAGTAATAAGAAGTTTAGTAAATAAGACTAAGAATAGGCTTTTAATGGAAGGAAAGTGTTATAACAGAGAGTGTATATGTGTGTATTCCTTGTGTTCTGAGAGAAGAAGAAAAAAAAGAGAAAAAGAGAAGATAAAGAAGGAGAGAGGGACTAAATGAATGAGAAAAAGAACCAATCAAAAGAAGCCACATGTCAGAAGGCAGATAGGAAAGTTCCTCAGTTCCACAAGAGAGAAATCTACAGGAAATCACAAGAAAATGACGTGGACTAGGTGCTGATGTAAACTGAGGAAGAATGAAGAAAGAAGTTATATTTTGGTTATGTTGGCAGTTGCCAACCATGAACTAAAGACTTGAAATACATAATCAAAGTACACTGAAAGAAATGAGAAAAAGAGAGAAGCAATGTGGAAGATTCACTCTTGTTGTCCTTTCTCTATTCTCTTGAATACACTTCTTGTCTTGTCACTGA